>CAJQUW010000831.1:0-65692 GCA_907163375.1 Prostheceraeus crozeri
ACGGGTATTTTTGTGCAACAGTGGCTATTAATTGCTGGGCCAACGTCTTTACAACGCCGGTGCATGTGGTCTTACGTGGGATTAACTAGACTAAAACGGCCATTTCCTGATGGTGGCCGGCACCTGCTACCATTCGGGTAGCCCACGGGGCCATTGGGCAAAACGGTATCTTCCCATGTTGGGGCCGACGGGACTGTGCTACTTGGGCCACAAAGAGTGGCCATGACCTTGACCTTCCATCGAGTTGGTGATCATGGGTGCTTCCAATGCCTTGGACTGTTCATCTTCCAGGTTCTTTCTGTATCTTACTGGTCATCTTCAAGAGCTTCTTCACCAGGAGTTTCAACCAGATTATCATGAAACTCCTTTGGTCGAGATAACGGATGACAGTTCCATTTCAAACGTTTGACTGAACACACGTCATGCGTCGTTGACACATTGCACAGTATCTAATCACCTGTGTGATATGGCCTGGCACGAAGCAATTTAGGTTAGCCGCAAGCTTTTCAATCACCCCTCCTGATTTGTGAGAGATAAACAATAAATAGATTTGAATGCTGACTGACTGTACACGTAAAGTGAATCGCTAGTTGTAGGAGTTTTAGACTGACTTCTGTATATTTCCTTTTCTTTATCGGGGGAAAGATGATAAATCCAGCTCTGAAGCATTAGATAATGGAAAAAAGAAAATGCATGCACTGTCAACACTTGAGAAGACTGAGCAAGCACCACAACACCAAAGCATGAATTTCATTTGCCAGAAGAAGTGTTCATTTATTGACTTCAAAATTCAAATTATTTCAAAATAACCTAATAGATAATCAGAATGTTGTCATTTTACAACTTAATAACCTCTAGCTTGCATGGAGAAACTACTTTTGAAATTAAAGGAAATATATTTTTATTTTTTTTTTTTTTTCCATACGAGAAACACGTCAAACTTCACAAAATTTTGAAAATATTGGAGTTTTCCCCCCCTTCTCGAAGCGAACAATAACAGCTTCGAATGAACTTCTTCTAAGATTTGCATTTTTGAACTACCTCTACCTTGTATGTTCAGAAAAAGCAAACAGTTTTTTAAAGCAACGTGAGGCCGAAGTAGCATTTGAGATGAAAGATAGACAAAGCAGCTGTTTTGTAGAATTTTTCAAGTGATAATCGAATTCAGACCCTGATACCATAATACCATGATACATGTATTTTTTGTTTCTGCTGAAAATTGTGAAGATTGGGAACACGGATGCTTCTGGTCGGTCTGGGTGTGCCCTCTTCTTTCTTTCTTCTGGAGCCGAATCAGCACAATACCGCCACCGCCGCCCCAAACAGGACCACCACCCCCATACCCCCGGAACCCAACCGGCCGCGCTGGCCGGCCCATCACCGGCCGGACCCTTTCGAAAGACACACACCCCAAAACACCCAAATCCCCAAAAAATCTTCAGGCGATTGTTGAACATTTCATCAATGATGACCCCGTAAGTGACACGCGATTATGAAGAGATATTTCAACTTCAACGGACTTGTATGAAGCATATCATGCTTCGGATATTATGACTCAAAACGTGTTGGCTTTTAATCGCCACAAAATTTCCACTTCTACAATATTTTACATTTTCTGTTTTGTCCATTTGTCCAGCATTTTCTTTATTGATATCTCATATCTATTTCATATTCATTTAGCTCCAAATGTTTATTTGCATTCGGTTAGAAATTTTAAACAGAGGGAGAGCAAGAACTACAACACCAACTTTAGTCCTCTTAATAATGCATAGCGTCACAATTTTCTGCTTCGCTGATGCTGCAGCTGGTCTAGTCCAGTGTTGCTGTCAGATGTTACAGTGAGAATGTTGTGAGTGAATCCGTGGCACAATTTTCTTCTACGAGTTACTGTGTTGGGAAATTGATCTGAGAAGCTCACTTGATGACGTCGTGAAGAGGTTCTAACTTTAAAAATTTAGGGAAGGAAAATGACTGAAGTCTGATGAACACAACTGAATCGTTAGATAATCGATTTCTTAATTCATAAGAGAATTTTCAACGCACAAATAATCCGTGCAACTGTTGAATGAAACCGGTTGCTCGATTTCCAAAAACCAGTTGCCTCAACATGCTTTTATTCCAGCAAACGAGCATTATAAAGATCCTGTTGCTTTGAAAGCGATGGGTGGAATGCAAATTGAATTTCAAATTTAATTAACTGATGGCTCAGTGATTACAAGTTCAATTGATCGATGACAGAATTTCAATTGCAAATAATTGATATTGCCTAATGTGTGTGCAATATTCTTATAACCATTGAAGTGGAAATACAGTATTCTTTCCGAAAGACAGATCTACAGTTACCGACAAAAGTTTATGATAATGTGCTAAACTTTCGCCAACCAGTTTGAACTCGTGTAGATAATTGAGCCCTTGAACCACCACCAATTTCCGTCATGTCACCATCAAGGTGGCAACATACGCTCACAGACCGAGTGGTATTTTTTAATGAAAATTCAACTAAAACAAATTATTATAAACTTTTATCGGTAATTGTAGATTTGAAAATGCCAGATCCAAATATCACGATTTAATAAATAAAATAAATTGCCGGTAAGGCTTTGGACAACTAGCTGCGTCCCATGTCCTTCTGGTCTGTCCCATACAAAGGTCCCATATGCCCATTTTCTTGGTTATTTCTGGTATGGATCTTCCTCGTTGATTATCCTAGTGCCATTCGCTCTACTTTATGAAGTTATTAAAATAAAATTTCTCATCGGTCATCAATATTTGGGCTAAAACACCGTTTTTAAAACATGATCTTGACATTTTTATAAATTTAGAATTCAGGAAGTTCAATATAGAAGCTACATATGTGCAAACTAATGAATATTGAGTTTAACAACAAATTCTAGACTTTCATAATTGTCTTTTTTTGACGTCAATATGGATTAGAGAGATGCCAATTTGTGAAATTATGCTCAGCACAAATTAGCAGAGTGCGATTATCACATTCTCTACTACGTTCAAAACAAAATAGTTGCTTCGACGCATGGTTCAAAACATTTCAGAAATAACCGGTTTCAGACTCCGTTCATAGAATGTAAATCATCAACATGCCGGATAAGTTGAGTGATTCAAATGCAGGGATTAAGTCTGCCACAGAAAAAGAGAAGAGAGCAGGCTCCAACACAGAGCCTTGCGGAACATATTTTCACGACATGCATGGATACAAGAATAACTGTCGTTGACGTGCCGTCGATCATCATGTGTACGTCAATTGAGAAAATGTCGATCATCAAGATGGCTTCCTAACCACTTGACGGCAACCGCGTGAAAATATTAGTCTTTGAGCTTTTGGATAATTAACTTATGATTTATCCAATCAAATGCAGATTACAGGTTGCAGGAAATAACTGCAATATCACTTGTTTGAGTTTTATCAAACTCCGAATATCATTAAATGTAAGCGACATCAATATACTGATCAACAGTCTGTTTATCGTGATAATTGTCAAGATATTTTATGAAAGTGATGAATGCATGAATGCAATCTTGATGAAAAATCCCTTTTGTTGATCCTCATGATAGCAAGCATGAGCATTATCACTTGAATGCAACATATGGATGCCCTTGATATCATGAAATCCCGTGTGGCCCCATAGACCAAGATAATGTCGGCGAATCGGTAAAAGGCCCTGTGTGCAAAAAGTCGACTTTTCAGGAGGACGTTTATTCGATCTCTTTGAAACAAAACGTAATAACAAGAAAAAGTGAAATAGCCAAGTTTCATCTCTTAACACGACTTTTAAAACTGTCAAAGGATAATTTCTGCAATGATGGTTCTGGCAGGTTTTGGAGGACCCATCTGCACATAGGGCCTTTTGCAAGTGCACTCGATTTGGTGTTTCTTCAAGGAAATTTAATGAAATGTCTAAATATCATATATTTTCTAAGTGCTCTCGGTTAGACAAATTCAAAAAATGCTGTTTGCACTTGATATCAGGTAGTCGTAGCAGGCCTAAGCCTACAATCGTAGGCCTAGGCCTATATGTGTATTGTAGACCCTGCTTAGAATTTTTGAAGTTTGTTTTCCTACAAGTTCATGCTCTAAAAAGCTTATCAAAGTACCAAATACTTCATCAATTAAAAGCATAAACAATAGACTCGTTCCTCCAATCATAGGCCTACATGTAAAATCCTGATGGATCGAAAACATGTACATTGTCCTACATGGGCACAATTGTATGTAGGCCTACATGTAGCCTAGAGAATAATCTTGCGTGATCTGTTGCATATTGTGCACTAACTTGCATGGCAAGTACATACGGATTAAACTAAGCTTATTCCACTGTATAATGATGAGTGCCTGTAGGCCTATGCAATGGAATATGACAGCTGCCATAGAATGAGGCAAAAGTCTAATTCTAACCATGTCCAAATTTTGACATTGCAGTCCGTCCCTTTGGCTACCTCATATACAGTTATATTAGTCTACTTATAGGTTTTGTAAAGAAGCATGCCCGCTAAGATTCATTGAAAACATATCTTTGTAAAAAAGTTTTTTTTAGAAGAATAGCATCAATGATGATAACAGAATGAACACAATCAAACTGTGAATCACAGCAGAGTTATCATTGAACTAAGTTGTAGGCCTACCAGTCCCACCAAGGCCGTATGGTTTCAAATTGGATCATAAATGCTCTCAACAAAATCAAACTTGAATCAGGAAGCAGAAACATCACTGCAAGCACCATCAGACACTACAATCAAACACACACAAGGCCTACGAGTCATACCTTACAAACATTCGTTAAAGCCTCACTTTCAAAGAATCATAGAAAGAGTGGTAGTCCATAGGCATGATACTCTTCATTTTTTGAAGCTCCTCCCACTTCAACTTGGAAATACCCAAGCTCTCATGATAGAGTCGGGGAGTGGTTGACAGTTCATTACTGGGCCCGCCTCGTCTTCTACATGTAGGTAGCAGTTTCCAATCCTCTGTTTGCCTCAACTTAAACATGACGGATCCGTCGCACTTGTAGAGCATACTGCGTATGTCTTGCACAGTGGGGACACCGGTAGTATTTCCAGGCCGGATTGACTTAAAGTTTGAAGGACGATTGTCAAAATTTCTGAAGAAATCGTGATCGCATGTGTGTAAGCGATATGGATTTCCTCTCCTGGCATTTGTCATTGAGGTGTAGAAATCAGATGGGTAATAAAGAGGATCGATCAGATTTCTTTCAATCGTTGCATGGACAGAATCGACCTCCATCGTGGTATGTCCACGCTCAAGAATCAGTTGAATAATCACTATCTTCATCTCTTTGCTCAAATCAGATAGCATACTCGAGAGCACCTTATTTCTGTTTTGGTAAGTACATCCATCACTGATCAAAAAAACTTCTTCAATGACCTGACATGCCTGAATTCGTCCTTTAATGTAATCATAAATGCAGCTAGCGAATTCATTGGCAGTTACCTGTCCTTCCGCTTCTTGCAATCAAAATCAACAAATCGGCATCTCTAGTCACCATGTCATAAAATGTGAAATTGTGAATTTGTAGTTTCTGCTTGAAGTACAAGGCCGAGGCTTGACTACGTGGACATGTCAACACACTTTGTAGGTCCATGGTAATCGCCAGCTTTTTCCCATTGGAAAACATGGCATCAGACTTTATCTGGTCATTTGCTTCTCTGTCTTCATCTTTTTTTCTATGTGGAGAGAATATGCTTCAGAAGACAAATTTCCGGCCGCGTGTGACAAGCAGCTATCGCACTGGTCCTTTCGAGGGTGGTGAATGAAGTCATTCTTTTTCTTTGCAAGCTTGGAGAAGCATTGTCGCGTGATTGGCGAGGAATTGTTGTCGTCACACCATCTAATGTAGGCACAGTGAAGGTTTGCGTACGACCTGAAAGATGCATCAACATATTTTCTCGACGTGGATGCCCTACAGTAGTGGCTTGGCACAGCAGGAAGACTATCAATAAATTCCTCTGCCTTAGAAATCTTTCCTGCTCGAGCATCATTCCGTTATTTCTGCTCTGGAATTCCTGGGTGGATGACTTTCCTCCAACCTCTGAGGTGCTTCTCGCCAATTGCAAATGTACTAAGGAACATGCCTCTACAAACTTTGACGCGACTTCCATCTTCTGATTTCAGATGATATTCAAAACCGTTTTCCTTCATTGCTGAATCTGTTTCTTCAGCATCTGGTCTCCTTCTTACAGATTCCCTAGCCTCAATAAATGACATGATAAAAATCCTCTTTTCCTCCAAGTGCGAAGACTTCAAATTTCGTTGAACAGCTCAGACCTCTTTTCATCTGATACACTACTGCACAACCATGATCTAGACCCACTTGCACTATGAGTGTGACTATGATTACATTGAACTCCAAGATGTCGTGATGATCTGATAGTATCTTGACGAGTAACTCCTGACACACTATCATACGAATATCCTAGGTATTCATTTCCATGCAGTCTAAATAGAGTCGACATTCTGCGTTTATTACCATGAGCAGATGAAATGCCAGGATCACTACATGGAGGTTCTACATGAACACTATCAAAGGTCATGGCATCAGGACAATCAAAACTCACATCAGCTATAGGAGAAGCGTATACATCACCATCGCAGACACTATCAGTAGAGACATGCACATCAAGATCAGGATCGGAGTCAGTAGCAGTAGAGACGTACACATCAGGATCAGGATCGAAGGCAGTAGCAGTAGAGACATGCACATCAGGATCAGGATCGGAGGCAGTAGCAGTAGAGACATGCACATCAGGATCAGTATCGGAGGCAGTAGCAGTAGAGACATGCACATCAGGATCAGGATCGGAGGCAGTAGCAGTAGAGACATGCACATCAGGATCAGGATCGGAGGCAGTAGCAGTAGAGACGTGCACATCAGGATCGGAGGCAGTAGCAGTAGAGACATGCACATCAGGATCAGGATCGGAGGCAGTAGCAGTATAGACGTGCACATCAGGATCAGGATCGGAGGCAGTAGCAGTAGAGACATGCACATCAGGATCAGGATCGGAGGCAGTAGCAGTAGAGACATGCACATCAGGATCAGAATCGGAGGCAGTAGCAGTAGAGACATGCATATCAGGATCAGGATCGGAGGCAGTAGCAGTAGAGACATGCACATCAGGATCACGATCACATCAGGTAGTACGTGTTGAGACAGCTTCTTGCAGAATTTTTTTGCATGCATGTTGATGTTCTTCTTTTCTTAGCTGGTATTTTCAACGTAAGAGCGGCCTGGAGGCACCTCTTCCCATAAGACATCACGCTGAACTGATTTCGTTCTCATCAAGGTGACCTTATCGATACTCGTGATGAGTCAGCATTGTCGTCTGATCGAACGTGAGAAAGTGGATTTTCAGCGTGCTGTTGTCGGGACATTTTAATGTCGACAAGACTCGTTAGTCCGTGCGTCATACGAAGCATTTTAGAAACAAACATACACATAGGGCCTTTTATCGATTACAAAAATGGACTGTCGACACATAGGGCCTTTTGCATTCCTGAATTTAAACAAACTTCCTGTTCGAATTTGAACTTATCGTTGAAGGACGTTGTGTAAAACACAATTGAGAATATTTCTACGTTCAAAAGTCATTTTCGAAAATTTTACACATAGGGCCTTTTACCGATTCACCGACGATATGTCATCAGTGTACGCTGTGGTCGCATCCACAAAGTGCTCTAATTGATACAAATCCCATTGAGATTCCTTGATTGCCGAACTCCCGCTCCTTCGCTATTGTCCGATGTCTACTTGGCCGAGACAGGTTCGTAAATCATCTCTTCTCATGATAATAGGTAACTCCGCACGGTGGGACGATAGGGTCATCTTTTGAAAAAAAAATGTACAAGCAATCTGTTGACACTTTTGGATAGACAATTATCAACCCTTTCAGGAAATGTAAATTTCAAAATCTTTCATCGGCATCTTTTCTTGCAAAGTTAAAAAATGTAAATATACTACTTATAAAATTTGCTGATCGGATAGTGACACTCTTATCAATCCATGCGAGTAAGAAAAAAATGTACAAGTACAAATCTATGGTCACTCGATAGACAGAGATCAGGGCTACAATTTGAGACTAGTTTCAAGAAATTCCATCGATATCCGCATGAATAGTGCTATAGTATGTGCCAAAAGTACTACTTCTTAGTAGTAAGTAGTATGTGTCAGTCACTGTCAGGTAATTTTGAAAAATTGTACAAACTTCTGCTTGATGTCATTGTGAAGATCACATCATTTGCATCGTTTTAGTGGTAGTTTCATCAAAATTGATCGATATCTTCATTAGCAGCAACACTTTTAAAATGAGTATGTCATGTGAAAAGGACGGCAAATTCTAGCAATTGCGTTTAATATATTAGCATCTTATAGGCAATAACTTGCCATGTATGTTAAATAAACATGTCAAATGATATATCAATCGATTCGTCTTGTTGAGACGAAGAATTTTAGAGCAATTATGGCGACAGATTTTCAAATTAGGATTCATTGAGATAACTTCGAAACTTATTTCAGCACAAATTTTTTAAGTTAATTTTATGCTATATCAGACATTTCTCTACGTGTTTACGCCATCACTCTGGAGAAGTAGCTACTACACTGTAATGTCAGTGTTATCTAGCTAGCAGTTCAGTTTTTCGAAACAATGTAAGCTAATACAACATGTATACTTCGTCTTTTTTATGAAAACTGTTTTTTGACGATGTTTTGTTTAAATGCTTAACTATTTAAATTCGAACGAGTGAAACTACTTCAGCTTTTCACGACAAGCTCTTTTATTATCTTGAAATCTTCTGAAAGTTTTATTGATCAGAATCTGACAGCTCTTAGCAATCGGTGAGTACATAAGATTTTCACAAATATGTCGGAAAATACATGTATGTGCAAGCATAGGCTAATGGGATTGCGAGATATTTAAGACAATGTTTGATAACGAACTAATTAGTAAACCAATCTCACACATAACTATGAATTAGCAGGTGTGGTTTTTACTAAGCTTACCTATCAAATGGAGATTTAATATTGAGAAATTAATAATATGTGTAGGCAATTTACATGGTTGCTTCCTTCAGATATTCGATTTCATCATTAAAGCAAAATTTGTCTGATAATTACTGAGAAATAAAATGAAAAATACTGCGAATCGAACCTACGTCATTGGGTTCCTTATTCATTTGCGCCTTAGCCTCACAGCTGTGCCACTTTGCATCACTTACCTTTAAAAATTAAGGTCAACCTGATTCTGCTCAGACTCTACTACTAACTTTTACTAATGCGTAGTACCTCATAACTTGTTTTCTGTTTTTCAGATGGAAAATGCCTTACGAAAAACGAAGTCATGAAGATAATAGGAAGGTGGTTTGTCTATTATGTATGCAAAAAGCGAAGTCCATGCGAGGAATATCAAGTGTGATTCATGATACAATTAAAGAACATGTTCTTGAAGAATATGATGCAAATGACCCGCGACTGCCCAGTGTTGTTTGCCAAACGTGTTTCACAGTATTACATGAGTACAGAAGAAAAATACAAGTTTTTGACTCGGCTAATCTCAAGCCTTTGAAACCCACTACTCGTAGTCAAGAGTCATGCGATTGTACTGTCTGTGAAATAGACGATCAACATTCCACTCTCCTTGTGATGTACATGTACAGAAACGACCCTCTGTCGGCCGACCAACGAACCATCAACCAGAGAAACGCTGCCCTATAAAAGTTTGTAATCTTTGTTTGAGTCATATTGCGAGAGGGGTCTCTCACAGTTGCACACAAACCTCCAAAACTGATAATTTGAAAAAGTTTTGTTTGATAACTCACCGCAACAATCAAAAGACCATCTAGCAAGCAGAATAATCAAAAGAGAAAATGCAAACATCTCCATCACCAATGTTATCTCAAACAACAGGGAGACCACTTTTTGGTGACCCTAACGTCACCGAAAAGAAATGATGAAGAAACACAGAATCAAGTTATAAGCGCAACAGATCTAGGGGATATTCAAAATAGCCTGAGTCTCACACCAACAAGACAAGAGATTTGGCAACACGAATTAGAGCTGCGACTGGTAGGAGAAGTTCAGTTGAAATTGGAAGTCGGCAAGTCTTGTTTGAAAGATCCCATCAACTCGATGAACATTTTACAGTTCAGAATCTAAATTTCAGCAGAAACAATGAGGCAGCAATGTCAAGCAAAGATTTAATTCAATGTGTGAAACTATCTGACTTGCTAAATCACGTGATTCGTCAGCGTGGTGTCGAGGATAAAGACATTCTTCTCAGAATTGGGATTGATGGTGGACGAAATTTCCTCAAGATTTGCTTGAAAATACAAACTACTTCTGAAGACTCATCAGAACATGATACGACGACAAAAAGGAAGGTGTTTAAAGACAGTGGCTCAAGAAAATTTTTGATTTTAGCCATCGTACACGATGTTCAGGAAAATTTCCGTAACCTATTGACTATATGCACTTCTCCTCGATATTAACTCAGAACTGCAGTCCATACCACATCCTGTGATGATCGCGAGTGACTTGAAGTTGACCAACATCCTGCTAGGTTTGATGGGGCATGGTTCAAATCATCCCTGCGGATGGTGTGACACAGAAAAGCAAAAGCTGGATCAGAAGGGAACTTCTCGGACTTTCGGAACGCTGCGTAGTAACTTCTGGAATTTTTATCATTCTGGACAGTGCTCAAATAAAGCAAAACAATTTGGAAATTCATTGCACCTGCCAATCCTTCGGTTTCCAGATGACACCACCGTGTGGAAATTTTCCCACCCCCCGAATTACATCTGTTGATCGGGATTGTGACAAAACTATTCACAGGAGCTGTTGAATGTGTGGAGCGATGCTGCACGCTGGCTCTCAGAGATTCATGTAGACAGAGAATTCTATCATGGTGGATCATTCACAGGAAATTCTGCCAAAAAGATGTTTGAACAACATCAGCAAACTGCAAGTATTGGCATCAGACGAGAAGTATGCAAACCGTACATAGAAGCCTTCGAATCTTTTCAAAAAGTTGTCGATAGCTGTTTCGGTCTCACGCTAGACAGTGGTTATCAAAGTCACATCCGAAGCTTTCATGATGCCTACATGAAGTTAGGGGGAATTCGAATTACTCCTAAAGTGCACATTGTGATTTTTCACGTTGAAGAATTTTGCGAAAGATTCGGCCGAGGACTTGGATTTTATAGCGAACAGACTTCCGAGTCTGTTCACCACGATTTTGATTCACACTGGGAGAAATACAAGGTGAACAAATCTCACCCTTCTTTTGGATCTCATTTATTGAGAGCTGTCTCGTCATACAATGCTCAGCATTTATAAGTACATACAGGTACATGTATTTGAATGTTGTGTACATACTTTTACGAGACAAAACATGTAAATATTTCATAACGGATATTTTATAGCGGATTTCATAAATATTTTTATAACGGATTTAATTCAGCGAAATTGATTGCAGCGGACCTTACGTTTCCACCTTTTGTGCATATTTGAACTTTTTGGAATCTGTGTTATCTTCATTTCTGTGCAGGCACCATTTAGTAAAGAAACAAATCCTATTGTTCACTTGCAGTTTTCTTCTCTATAATCAAATTTGAATCTATATACATGAACGTGTTGGTCTCCTAGTCACAATTGATGGAAATACGAGGTGTAGAGGGATACATTATAACCTGGTGCTACCTCGATGCTGATATCATACATTTATGTTTTGTCCACTCACAGCATAATGCTCAATCTCCTGGTCGATAAATAGATCCTAACACCCCTATGCCCCACCCCTAGCTTCGGCTAGTTTGGCCATGTGCGCTGGGTGGGGCATGGGAGAGTAAAAAAATCCTAACAGGTAAAACTCACTACATACATTAAATGCCTACATAACTTGATTTAGCAAAACCCATAGAAATTAGTGGAGAATCAATCTGCAACATTATAACTTGTTTGAATTTGAAAATCTGTCGCCCTAATTGCTCTAAAATTCTTCGTCTCAACAAGACGAATCGATTGATATATCATTTGACATGTTTATTTAACATACATGGCAAGCTATTGCCTATAAGATGCTAATATATTAAACGCAATTGCTAGAATTTGCCGTCCTTTTCACCTGACATACTCATTTTAAAAGTGTTGCTGCTAATGAAGATATCGATCAATTTTGATGAAACTACCACTAAACGATGCAAATGATGTGATCTTCACAATGACATCAAGCAGAAGTTTGTACAATTTTTCAAAATTACCTGACAGTGACTGACACATACTACTTACTACTAAGAAGTAGTACTTTTGGCACATACTATAGCACTATTCATGCGGATATCGATGGAATTTCTTAAAACTAGTCTCAAATTGTAGCCCTGATCTCTGTCTATCGAGTGACCATAGATTTGTACTTGTACATTTTTTTCTTACTCGCATGGATTGATAAGAGTGTCACTATCCGATCAGCAAATTTTATAAGTAGTATATTTACATTTTTTAACTTTGCAAGAAAAGATGCCGATGAAAGATTTTGAAATTTACATTTCCTGAAAGGGTTGATAATTGTCTATCCAAAAGTGTCAACAGATTGCTTGTACATTTTTTTTCAAAAGATGACCCTATCGTCCCACCGTGTCCGGCGACAGACACAACAGCATAATTATTTGAGAACGTACTTGATACCACAGTTCTTTACTTTGCAACAACAGGCAATGGTAGCTAGTATTACCTACTGGGGCGGTAGATTACAGATTAATTGCGCCGCAATAAGTTTTTGCCGGGCAGTGTGTAGATCTTCATTTTGCATAGATTTGAGGGATTGCTGAAATTAAATGAAGCCTTTTCTATGATGCAGACTTCCACCGTAGCTGTGAACATCTTCACTTTGTGGAGATTTGAGATGTTCCGAAAAACGAATGAATCACACCATCTCTTTAGCACATTAAGGACTTGTATAATAGCGGAACAGCCGGCGGCTATGGCGATCCATTATCGATGCCCATTCTTAAAATTTACTAAAAGAATTATCAGCGATGATGAACCAAAAATACATCAGATACAACAAATGCTTCTTAAAAGCAAACAAATCGTTTACCTTCAAATTCAAAAATTTGCAAAACATGCAATCTCACATTCTATAGTTTTATTTAGGTGATATCTACACATATCCATAAAATCATCAATGGCCTATATCATCATATATTATTGAAAAGCAAAATGTAATCAAATGAATTGAACAACCTATCTAAATCTTATGAATAATGACTTTGAGATAATGTCAAAGCAATAATTAAAGATTGTTTCATTCTTTTCTTTTGAGATAAGAATCATTAACAAGGTTTACAGAACAAATTGTACCGGTTCACCTACATTTTTCAAAACAGGATTTGCAACATAGCATAGTTTTGACAAAACATGAATACGTTAATAAACCATTTGAAAAATCGTAAGCTGTAAAGCTGCAGAAGAGATCTTCGACTTAATGTAAGCTTATTACATCGATGGCTTGTCCGGCTTGAATGCTTAATGCAATGAGCTCGTATTTGACTACATCCTCACTTTTTTGCATAAACGCTTTTTTTCATGAAAGAAGGCGTCTTTTAACTTCTAGAAATTGTGTATGTGAATGTGAAGTAATGTGGCCCCTGTTTGTAAAACACTATTGAGTATTTCCCCTACATCTTCATAACGAAACCTGACTGGAACCTGAATACCGAAATCTCTTAGGCAACATTTTTCTGCGATATCGTCGAATATAACAACATCGGATCATGCTTGCAATTCCAAGGAAAATCTGCTGAAAAATAATGCTAATAATCCTGCCGCGTTCTGCATTTCAATTTTTTCTGTGTAATAAACTACAATAACTGCAACAATGATGGTCAATTTAGAATCTGAGAAATGCAATGATAAACACCTAAAGAAATAAAACATAGTAAAAAATAAAAAAATAGGGATGACAGTTTTGTCTTCCCAACTAAAGCATGCCATCTTCAAAATGTCTATGGTATCAAAAATGATACCATTGGTTGTATTTTTTGTTGACCATTTTAGCGTTAACTAAGTTCCCAGTTCGCCTTTGATCTAGTGCATATCATCTAAGTTGATCGCTTACTTTTTTACTAGCATACAAAACTCGAATACATTGGTGATACATGTATTACTAAAAATATTGATACTTTCTTTCAACCTTTATTTTCAAAGATCTACATTATGCTGTTTACTCAGTTTTCACTGACATCTCCTTAATGCAAGATTATTCCTTGTCAACAACATATCTATTTAGCTGCATAATCTATTCGTCGTAGAGTCTAGAGCTCAACCATTCTAGATATGCATCGAACACTTTCAATTCACGAAGTCTTGCATTCTCCAACCGAAATGTCAAAATCATCATGTGACCCTAGATGATTATGATTATAAGTGTTGCTATTTGGCCTCTGTGTCATTGTAAAAATATGCTCTCGCATGCTAATTATGCCATTCACATATCAATTTGATTAGTGTTTGATGCGCTCAGTCATTGACTTTTCACTGTGTCATGAAACCTTCTACATTTAACTACTAAAAATATAAAGATATTCAAACAGTAATTTTCATCATTAGCCCTGCCGATAGAAAGAACTTACCTGTCACCGATATCAAAGGCATCAGCGCCTTGCTTAGTGTCGCTCAGGATCGATATCGTAATGCCAACCTGATGGTCATACTTGGTGGTGTTGCTCCATCCTACTCTGTAGATGAAGCAAACAACATCCGGTCTTTTAATGACCATGTGCGTAACAAATGTAAGAATGTCTGTCTGGCTATTCCACCTCCAGAAAAGTATGAAGTTGATAGCAACTTCTGCCTTACGCATGACACTTCCGATGCCCTTCATGACATCATAAATAATTTTTTGGCATAGATAAGAAACTTAGCGAGATCCTTTATCTAATGTTCTTTTTGTAACAAACAAGTTTGCCCCTAGATTTGCAACTTTTGCTCTTTTAATCAATACTGCAACATTAGTTCCCACTCCTACTGAGATACCACATAATGATATAAAGACAGGAGTTATGGACTACATTCGGAAATTTCAGTGGAACGAGTGTTTCACATGGTGTAATAATCTTGAAAGAAATAGGAGTAGGTTTGTCCCCTCATTGCCCAAACGATGGGTCCCTGAGGAATGTATTCCATCTAAGGTTAACTCTTTAACGAATGCAACAATTGCGGCTACTAACAGGATTTTGAGTGATTGTCCCGCCTGCTTCCCAGAATCCAACATATGTCAATCTCAACATGTTGAAATTTCGAGAATAAAGTCTGATTCGGTTGTTCTTCCTGCCGACAAAGGCCAAAGATGGGTTATTATGACGCGGGAACAATACAGAGATGAAGCCTATAGACAACTAAACGACACTAATAATTATTCTAAATTGGCTATCCTCTGTCTAAACAAGCTAGCTCGAAAATCGTCAGAATACTCAAACAAATGAAATCTAGAAAGTTTATTTCTTACACTGAGCTTATACCTCATGCCCCCTGCTAACTTCAGCACATATAGATTTTACTTACTTCCTAAAATCCATAAAACTAAATGGATTGATGATAAAATACCTCCTGGGAGACTGATTCCTTCCTGTTTACTATTGACGTCGAATCGTTATATACTAAAACTCCAGTAAACGAGACTACAGAACTTATCTCTGAATTGTTTTTGCGCTTGCCCGACCCCAGGAGACCTGATTTATCTTTACTAACCTCAAACTAATATTAGATAACAACGATTTCACTTTTGATAGCAACCTCTATAAACAAATTTCCGGAGCAGCAATGGGTAAAGCTTTTGCAGGGTCTTTCTATAACATCTTTATGAATTTCTGGGAGAATAGCGCTATCGCTGCCTTCCCTCTAAAACCACTGGTCTGGGTCAGATACCAAGACGATATTTTTGGTGTCTGGTCCCATTCCCGAGACAGTTTTGAAGCTTTTTTTGCTCATCTCAATAACTTTCATCCTAATATAAAGTTAACCTATAGTATCAATAGCAAAGAAATACCTTTTTTGGATCTAATGATAACTAACCATAATACCAGATTATCATATGGACTTTCGTTCAAACCAACAGACTCTCACTACATCCTAAACAGTAGATCTCACCATCCTCCTCGCACTCATAAAAGAGTGATATATAGCCAAATTTACAGAGCCAGTACCCATAGTTCGGACCGCCAACATTTTTGTGACTCGATCAGAATTCTTAAAAGAACCTGGCTCAAACTTAATTTGGGATACGGGATACTTCCCCTGCAAAAATTCTCATTGCTACTGCAGTTTTTCTGATAATGTTAAAGTTATTGATAACCCTCACAATAAAGTCAAATACCCAATAATTCATAGAATTATCTGTGATATCACTGGTGTCATTTATATAATAAAATGCAAAAGATGTTCCAAACTTTATGTAGGCGAAACATCATGTACAATTGTTTGTAGAATTAAAGAGCACGTTAGTAACATCAGAAGCGGTGACCCAAACCGATCACCGATAGCCAAGCACTTTAATTCCGATTGTGCTCTGATCGATTTCACTTTCTATGCCATTGAACATTGTCCTATTGATAATAAGAGAATTAAGCGAGAATCACACTGGATCAAGACTTTACGTACATACGGCGAAAATGGATTGAACTCTATAGTTCAGGCCAGGAACAATGAAACTAACTTAATCTACCATTCAGCCAGTGTTCCTACAGAATCTATAACATGATCAAGACCAAATGCAACTTTTCAACCAATACGAACATAGCGTTTAAGAATAATAAGAATCTGAGGTAGTTGTTAAAATAATTCACCTCTGGTCAGCAACCTATTTAAGACCGAGTCTGATCTCTTGGGCACTCTTTTGCCTTTGTTCGGAGGTGAAGAAGGTTAGTCACGAAAACTTCTCCGAACAACGTTGTTTTTTCAATCAGTCAGAGCGGGTAGCACGACGGGGGCCACTCTCTCGTCTTTCTCTCTTCTCCCTCCATTGGGAAGTAGGTCTACTATAATTTTTATCCAAATCCATTCTGAGCAATCTTTTTAGAAATGCGTAATGGGAAAATTCGTCACCTCATAGGATCTCTATGCCCTTCAGAGCCCGTTGCACTCTGTAATATCAAATAAACATCAACAATTCCATGCAATGACAAGAAAAAATCTAAGATCTAAAAAGGCTTTGTCCCACTGATAGGAATCATTTTACAAAGAGAAGGATAAAATATGCAAAAAAGTCATTTATTCAACATATCATATACACTTCACATTCTTGCAAAACATCTTGCGCCTTGCTTTATTGTGTAACTCGCAAAAACCGTTTGCCTTTATTGATTGGATCCTTACCCAGATATTTTACACGAACTGTCTCATTTTCCCTTATTCCAAGTTGCTCAGCCGTTATTGTTTTGTTATATGCAGAATGTAACTGTGAATTGTACAGGAAATATTTATTCGGTCTTTTGTCAACTTGTATTCGAATTCCACGCTCAGTCATTTCCACTACTTGTGTCTTATAAATTCTTCCGAATTGAAGTTTTGGAAGCTTCAGTCTTAAACAGCAAAGTCTAATGCTGGGGATTAAATATTCTATGAATATAATTAGGAAAGAAATGACAACTCCGGCTCCAAGGAAAAGATAAATTGTAAACACATCCTCAATTATCAATCCAGCAGACCCTTGAGGACATTTCTCCGGTGAGAACCAACGATTCTCCAACACTTGTAATCGACTGGACAGCCGCACCGAATCTAATCCA
Organism: Prostheceraeus crozeri; assembly: GCA_907163375.1. Taxonomy (NCBI): domain Eukaryota; kingdom Metazoa; phylum Platyhelminthes; order Polycladida; family Euryleptidae; genus Prostheceraeus; species Prostheceraeus crozeri. The sequence continues at coordinate 17,810 of CAJQUW010000831.1, forward strand.
GATTGAAGCAAAAACCTACTTTCCCAACCCTTTCTATACGCGATCCCCAATTCTTCCGTCAGGGCGTCCGTGTTGGTAAGTTCTAAGTCGCAATTCTTTAATTTCAATACGTTTCCGGTGAGTGAGTTTGTAATGAGCAATTGTCTATCATCGTTAAGTAAGCGCTCCACAGCCACGGTTTCATTCACTTCAATCATTTTCTCCGGCCAGAATGTAGAAGCCGTCATCACGAGCTGAGAAGAGGAACTGTTCGCTAGCTGCTTCATCCGCCGTAATTCACTGCTTTCGGTCATCCAAAACCAGGTATACGGATCATTTGTACCATATGTAGCGAGAAGAGACGCAAAGTCAGTAACTGATGGCAAACGTGATCTGGGTTTCATTAAATCTGCCACTAGATTCGCACAATATGAGCCCATTATGATAATGGTGCCAATCCAGATAAACAATAAGATGACTCGACTGGAAAAATATCGAGGATGGCAATCCAGCCTGGAAAACATGAAGGACGTTATTGTGTAAAATGCGATTTGGCTGAAAGTGTAGCCGCTTAAACAGCAATAGCAGCAAGAACATTCACAATTACATTTTTTACGTTTCCTGGACTTCTTTTTTTGACGGTGAACACGAACATTAGGACTGAGCTTGTCTACCAGATAGAAAAAGAAGATACAAAAGAATATTAGGAACGCCAATAAGATCCACACTGGTAAACTGAATGGATCGATGAAAAATCGCCATCGCAGCTTCGAAATAGGCTTTCGACGTACGAAACTGACTCCAACCAAAGAAAATGGTTTATAAAAATCCATAATATGTTGTGTTTCAGTTGCTGGAATTGGAGTTCCCAAAACGTCGATTTCTCCGCTGATTATCTTGCTGAATAGTCCAGTCCATGTATTGTCTGTAAAATTGTATCTTCCAATACCAGATGATGTAACAACCCAATCAATTTTTACATTGTTTGCTGACGTAGATAATTCTTTAAACAAATCAACTGTATAGCCCACAGGTGCTGCCGAGAGACCATTATAGAAGAAAAAGGGTTGCTGAATTTGCACGCCTACTCTCCACCCTCTTGGTTTGAGACTAATTGCGTCTGTGATATTGGTTCCTTGTTTACTCCACATTCCAACTTGAACAAGCCCAACATTAATGTCTCGTGAAGGAGAGAAGAATTCAACAAATCCGAAATCCAAATCACTTCTTGTTGCATTTTTCGAAGCACTGTATGATCCGTTGGTTGCCTCTCTGATAATAATCTCTGCGACATAGTCGCAAACCTTTTGTTCAGTTTCTTCAAAGAATGTGACATTATATTTTGCCTGCGTCTTCATAGCTACAAAGCGGGTTGTTGTATACCGATATGGGAACAGCATATCTTCTGGAAAGAACGGATCCGGAAATACCCACAACTGATTCTTATTCATCAAGCCGGAATACAGAGCAGCTCGTAGCAAAGGCTTCACCACTTCAGTAGCATTGCCGAGTTCAAATACAATAAATGCAATATTTTTCGCTGGAACAGTGCTCGGAATTTCTATATTTTGGAGAAGATACCTCAAAGCTGTCTGTGTGTAATTAGTTCCAAGATTGACTCGATACATTTCCCTGCCTTCCAATCTCAAAAGATATTCTCCCAAAACTAAATCAGCTTGACTTCCGGATATTATACAGATCGTATGAGGTGCGTACATGCTCCCTAAAAGTCCATGAATAGCTTTTAGAAGATAATCGATCCCAATAGGGACAAAGAAAACGTTAGGGGGCATCTCTCCGGGTTGGTTTTTCAAAGGAATGACGTAATGAGAAACTCCGGCTTCCAAGATTATTCTTATTAACGAATAGTCGTAGTCAGACATAAAAGCTGTCAAGTTATAACTGGATATTTGGTCTACCGCATTGAGCTCCCGAGTAATATTTGATGTTCGGGTATAGTTGATGCCAATCACATTAATTGTCACATTTGGGAAGTTCGATGAGAGATTTGCCTGCAGAAGATGCTTGCAAATGCTAGCAGGTCCTGTACCAATGCCGATAGTGATATTGAATTCAGCTGTTGATGGATAAAACAAGGAGAATAAAGTACAGACGACAGCAAGAAGAGTTCGCAAGTCAGTCATTGTGAATTGTAGAGAATGCATTATAGGACCGATGAAAGTCGAAGATAGAGCGAGGATTAAGATTGCGGAAGTTGCGCAATATCTCAACACTGTCAGCAGCAGGTCTGAATTGCATGTCATTGTCGACTCTCTTTTGGGGTGCGCGAAGTTTCACTGCCTGCAGATTGCCAGTTATATATAGAAGACGACAGAATGAATTTTGATCAGGGATGTGCTCTAGTCGCCCTTGTTCGAACCGTTTCACCGGGCGGTGCTTTTTTTAAAAGTATTTTTTTTAACTTTTTTTAACTTCTTGAAAGTGGCCATGAAGTGGTGAAAAAATGAGTTATTTCGCGCTACAGACAGTTCAAGTTGTAACACAGAATTAGACAGGTCGTCTCTTCTTCTGCTTGACTAGAAAGGAGACATTGGAGCATGTAGCGTAATGAAATGGCGCAATCTGCTGACATAACACCACAGCAATCGAACGATGTGCAGCCAGTTCAACATAAAACATGCCAAATTGTGAAAAGTTTCAGTGACTTATCAACCACATCACTCAGCAAAAACACGCAGTCGATATCAAGTTCTACAGAGAAGTTTGTGAACGTTTTTCGTGCGCTTGCTATCTTTTTTTAATATCGGAGGGCCCGACATTATCGAGAAACCTTTTGCGCAATGATCTCAATTCTTCGGATCTGAAGGAATCGTAACGATCGGAGCATTTTGAAGGAATTCACCGCAATCCACAAGCAACGCACAGCTATTTTTCCTATCTCTGAAAGGGATTTAAGATCTCTTTTTGCCCACTTAGTAAGTTCCTGCATGTGTCATCGCTTTGAATCAGTTTGCATTTCTAGTAAAGTGACACGCTTAAACAATCTAATTCTGTCAGTCATACTTTATGAAATTTGCAATTAGCAAGTTAGCAGCTGATTCCTGATATTGGATGAAATAGCAGTTATTCATGTCTCTTTCCATTTTTCAACTCAGGATGCAACTCAATGTTTAATTATTCTATTTGCAATATAGTTTATGAAGTCCTTGAAGTCTGGAAAGTAGAGTATGTCCTCTTTTCCGTGTTTGAGTATCAAAGCTTCGAAATAAGTGCAAATTAAGCATAAATAAAATACTAGGAAGAATGGAGGGGATGCTACGCAACTGGAGGTGGAAGTCAGGTAGCTGACCTGACTTTTTCGCATCAGGGAACATAATCTCGGTATTAGAAATTCACTATGAGAATTCAAAATTTTGAAGACACGGTAATCCACATTTCGTGGCTAAAAATGAATTATTACGAAGTGAAATTATCATATTTTCGTAATTTAAGAGGATAATCTAATTCTAACCTCATCTTTCTCAGCATCAATATAAACAGAAAGGAAATTGCACATCTGCATTAAAGAAAATGGAAGATTTACTGAATTGTCGTAGATATCGGATTTAGGTTGCCATAATGTTAAAAGCGCAGTGTAATTATTTTGTCAGATTTATCAAAATGGCTGATGAAATATCAACAGATGATTCGCATGAAAAGTAGAGGGCGCAACTTAATTTGTGGAAATAAACACAATGCAAGGGAAAGTTGAATGTGAGATGATATTACACCATGTTTGCAAGTAATTTCTTTCATTTCTTCATTGAATCAAATTTAGTGTTTAGAAAGGATGATGAAATGACAAGTTTGTGAGCATCTTTTACAAAAAGGGATAGAAATTTCTACTCAGGGAATCACCTGCGCTGATCTTATCCGATGTGGGAATATTACATTAATACCTGATGAGCTTTGATCGGTTGAAAGCTGCTGGACATGCATGGATAAGTGCTTTTTATTCCATGAAATAAGTGTCACAAATGATAATCTCTAAATCATGTCAGGAGAGGTCTATCATCAGTTGCTTTCTGAGCGTGACTCGAGGATTATTGGACAGCATAATCATCTCAAATATATGAAAATGAATTACCACTTTACTTAGAAATTGATCGCTTATAAGTATATTATGTAATGGACTCTCTGTGCTTTGCTTACATGCGCATGTTGGATAGAAGCATGATTTGACACTGTTATTTCAATTCTGAAAGATAGCCTTCCTGTTATATATCCTCTTGACACATGAACAGTTTTTTTCGTAAATATTACGTGCGAGCTAACTTCAATAATTCAAACCAATGGATATTTTTATTCACTTGCAAAACCATACAATCGCCTCCTTAATTGATTACGAGTTCTGGACATTTGCAGAAAATGAGGTGCGACTGTTTAGGAATGCTTAGCGAGTAAAGAGTGCTTTCTATTTGAAATCCCAGATTACAGTGGAACTTTTCAAGAAAGGCTTGTCTTTCACATTTAACCCTGCCTATTTGCCTCACGGTATGCCACTTGGCTTTTAATCTCACACCGGAGATTATTTTAATTGATGCTCAGATAGTTTCTACTTTGTTATGATGACTACTATTACGCATGTTCTATACATGCTACTTATAAATGAATATTCATAATTCAATAAGTCTGCGAATTACACAATCTTCTCTAGTATTCACCGATGTTGTTGTGAAAGATTTAGTGATATCATTATTGATACATAGAGCTATAAATCTTACTGACAGATATATAAAAATATTTTTTCAACTTTCATAAAATTCATTTTACAAGAATTAGAGATGAACTGTAAAGAAAAATATTGATAATGATGTCAAAAGAGTAAGTAAGAGTGTAATAAGATGTAAATCGACAACATCAACAGACATGTTTTAAATAGGTTCTATTGTAATTTTCATGAAATTCTGTCGACTGTTTCAGATACAATAACGAAATTTAAGAAAACGATTGTTTGAATTTTAAAATGCAATTTATAGTAACAAGATCAACTTGGAATGAAAGACTGATACCAACATCGGATAGATCAATATAAGTTAATGGTTTAGAAGATCTAATAATGCCTCCCTAATACTTCACCGACAAGAAAAACCCTGAGGCAAATAGGGGTTAATTACGAATCTTCTCTGTTTCGTTGATTTAGCTGTTGATCATGAGTGAAATGATGCAACTATGATCGCTGAAATCCTTTTCATGAAATAGCTATATTCTTGAGAGAGGAAATGTCAACTTTTCCTCCCGCTGCTATGTTGTACAGTCCGAGCGCAGCGACGGATGGACAGATAGCTAAGGGAGGAAACGTTTATTCCTTCTTGAAAGAATGTAGCTTTTCATTTTGTGACTTACAGATGTCTATTGTTCATTACAAAATTGACGGTTGTACCACGAAATCTATGAATGAGCAAATCAAGGGACTATATCGATATCCTGGTAGTCTCTGGCTAATTATAACATGCTTATAGACTTCTATGATTTTTTACACAGGAGCTTACACAGGAAAAGTTAACTGTGGGACTGAAAAGTTTTTCCTCCCGGCAGTTTGCATAGAAGAGATATCTTTTCACTCCCACACAAAATCAAAAACAACTATTTTCATATATTCGAATGCATTTCTTCAATTATATATAATGCATATTTGATTTATTATTCATTGATTGTTTTGTAAGCCACATGGTCGTCGTCTGAAGTGTTCTAATGCGGGGACCCGAAAATATGCAGCTGAAAAAAGAAATTCAGTCATATTTATTGCTCATTTTGATAAGAATATCATGCTCTTACTCCATGCTTTTCCATATGGATTAGGACAAATACAGTGATGGCTATCCGGATGCAGTTTCCCATTCTTTCTTTGATTAAACCACAATGTGAGGCCCGTCTGAAAGAATGAAATCAATGTAAGACCATTCATGGTATTTGCGGGCATATAGTCCGGCAGCAAGAACGAGTTTCTGCAGGGAACGAGGCCGAAAGTGAGACTTTCACAGAATGGTGTACTCCCCATGCCTACCACGAATCGTCACGTCTGCCGAGTTCTAGTGAGTTCCTCTTTTTGTCAGACAGGATCAAAGAAAAACACATGTAAATCCAATGGGACGCAGATTGCAGTTTTTGGCTAAAATGAAATTTTGTATGTTTTCTTCGATTAAGAGAAAAGTACTTAGCCTAGAGTCATAATTTTTGGCATGGAATATCTTCAGGTCATTTTCCTTCATCTTCATGCACCCCTGTCTATAAAGCTAAACACATTTAGATTTGGCGAGCCTCTTAATGTCGCCAAACACAAGCATTTTGAGCAACTTTATCCACATTTAACCACATTCTCACATACATACCCGATTAGATGCATGATAAAAGCACATGATAGACATGTAGGTATAAAGTACATCATAGGAAATGGCCTGAAGACATAACATGTCAAAAATCATGACTCTGGGCTTAATGCTTTTCGTATAATTAGAGAAAACATGCAAAATTTCATTTTAGCCAAAAAATGCAATCTGTGTCCCTTTGGATTTACATGTGTTTTTCTTTGATCCTGTGTGACAAGAAGTGGAACTCACTAGAACTCGGTAGACGTGCAGATTCGTAGTAGGCATAGCGTGTACATCATTCTGTAAAAGTCTCACTTTGGGCCTCATTCCCTGCAGAAACTCGTTCTGGCTGCGGGACTAATAATGCACGTTCATTTTGTCGGCGTGGAAGCGCAGGTGTGTCCCATAATTCGTAACAGCTATGTCGTTCAGAATTAAAAAGCAAAAACCAATGTCCTGGAACGCGTGAACAATACATGGAACTGGATGATTGAAGATTCTTCGGTAGATAAATCATCAACATTATTCCTACATCATTTACTATAAGCAGATTGTACGATCAGTCTGCGACAATGTCAAAGAAAACTACTGGTTTGACTATGATTTGATCGGTGAAAAGATAGAAATTACAGAAGAAATTATATTGTTTAGTGACTTTCATTAACGCAATCATAGGATAATCAGACACATGTTTTAATTCAATAAAATTTCTGACTGTGACATGGTTGCTGACAATTTTGCCTTCAACTTGTGATACATTTTTGTGCAAAACGTGGATGTTGTTGATATGCTTGACTGTGTACACTGACTTCGCTTATTGTTTTCATAGAGCTGTACTCGTACATGCACTTTTAGATAGTAGAAATCTCTTTTCCGTTTCTTAGCGTTGATTTTCAACAGAAGCACACAAATGCTCTGCAATATAAAAAGTGCACATGAAGGGCATGTTTTGAAAAGACAATGTGTTCTTCTGTGATACAGTGAAATTAGGAAAATTCACGTGCACATATTGAAAAGTTTTATATTCGATCCTTTGGCAGCAGAAACAGTTTCCATTTGTTTTGCTTCGTGCGAAAACTAAAATTTGCTAACCTTCGCAGGTTCACGGTACTCTTCAAGTCCTATTTCATGACACTTTTCTATGTAGCTTAATGTTCACAAAAGCTTGCCTTGCTCACTTTCTCTTGATAATTAAATACATTTTCATTGACATGCCCAGCAGTTGATTTGAAATACAGCTAGAGCGTACATGGGCATCCGATTTCATACACGACCAGACCTGGACCAGAATTTGGAGAGACCGTGGCAGTGAGCCAGTCAACTTGTACATCTACCCCTTAATCGTTGTCAATCGCTGTCATTAGCGAGGTCGATCAATTTGGGATATGCTGGTCACATTGCGATGAATAACTTACTTCATCCTGCTTTGTTACTCACCCTAGTGGAATCGACGGAAACACCAGCGTCTGGAAAGACTATTCTCTCTTTTTCAATCCCCTCTGATATCTGAAATGAAAAGCGTCTTTTTAGCCGATGCATTCGCTTTCATTGGGTTTCGGCAGATTTTCTGATTAAAATCAGATTGTTTCAAAACTATTTGAGTGACACAGGAATCGTGAAAGAAATCATCCCGTGCGAAACTTCATGACAGTATCTATCGAAACATAATATTTTCATGTCAATCGAATGATTAGATTTTATCTATTTTTGCTTCTGAGTCGGGGATCTAACATCCGCTTAGTTATTTATCTCAAATAAAGCAACAGATCTTAGAATTTTCCTTTGGTGACTTCTCTCAACTTTGTTTTATGATGGAGCGAATGCATTTTACGTTGCCTTCAATATTATGGCCATCTGTTTGACTAGAATGGTAACATGGGAACATGTAGCGTTACTGAAATGCCACAATCTCCTGACATAATAACATAGCAATCGAACAATATCCAGCCAGTTCAACATTGAACACGCCAAATTGTGAGAAGTTTAATGACTGTTATCAACCGGATCACACATCAGACACAGAAGATGTCAAGTTCTACAGAGAAGTTTGTGAACCTTTATTCGTGCGCCTGCTAACATTTTTAATAATGATCGGAAGGGCCAACATTATCGAGAAAACTTTTGCGCAATGATCTGAATTCTTCGAATCTGAAGGAATCGTGGCAATCGAAGCATTTTGAAGAAATTCACAGCAATTCGCAAACGACGCACGACAATCTCTGTAAGGCACAAAAATTTCTTTTTGCCCACTTAGTAAGTTCCTGCATGTGCCATCGTTTTGAATCAGTTTGCACTTCTAGCAGAATGATACGGTTAAACAATCTAATTCTGTGGTTGTTAGAGTTTTGCTTCACCCATTTGACAACCCCTTTGTGTGACAGCTTGTATGGAGAGGTGTTCCGTTTTTTAGCATCAATTGCCATGTGATAAACTACAACTCTAAAAACGCATTACTTATGTTGACAAAGCGTGTAACAACAACGATCGTGGTCACCGATCATAGTCAATGTATGACACCATAGAAATCTAACACTATGATAATAAAGGACTAGAGCAGTCATGGACATTGAAAATATTAGAACGTCGTGGACATGTTATAACACCGGGGTGACGATTTTTCGCTGCTGTACAAAATTGAGGCATGAAAGCATAGCTTTGCTATTGTAATTGCCATGCAGGGCATAACAGGTGCTGTTGGCTGGCAAAGCGAGCGGTCCAGCATCTTCCGGCATGGCTGATGAACAAAAGACCCCGACCACGATCATCAGAGCCTCCCAGCAGTGCTGTGACAAGACACGCTCTCAATTGTCCGCAGTTTGACGTCACACACACAAGGTTTCGTACTTCAAAAGGGTCGCCAAAGCTCGTCATACATCGTTGCTGCCATTCCTAGAAGCATCACAAGACCCAAGTTGTATGTACAAAAAAAACCAGTGATGAAGCTCCTGCTGCCATGGATATGACCTTTGACTTTAACTTACTTTCTTTAATTTCATTTTCTATATAAATATTTTTCATGATTGATCTGTAAATACGACGCACCGCTTGACGAGAGTCGTCGAAAGGCCTCGCGGATTACACTGTACGATGAAACAGTTGTTTTTTTATCCCATTCATATGCAAGACTATTGTCATTCTTTCCATGAAGTGGTCACGAAAGTTTGTATAGGTAAGTGCATGCGCTTTAGGGAAGTCATCAATCTTCTGCTTTTAGATAAATGCATGAAAGTGGCACGATTTCTAATCTCGGATCAGTCTGATGATGAAGCAAACGTCATCTGCAATGAATTCACTATTGAGTGCACTATAGGAATCTGTTGATGTTTACAGAAACCAATCTCTGATAGGCTGCCACAAAATTAGCAATCACAGCAAGACAGTAACCAAGAATGACTTAATAGCCTTTCTGTGCGCACCCCAATGGGTCAGTGATGCTGCCAGAAATGTGTCAGCCTAACAGTGTTTCTGTGGGTTCGCCCCAGGGTTTGAAGAACTCGGAAGCGCATTCAGCTAATGCCTTTCATCAATGTAGCCGAGTTTTTATTTATTCCACTCTTATTTCTTTGTGCAGTGCTTGGCAGGAACGCAGAATGCACATATTTAAAGAAAGCATCGGTTTCACCCGTCAAAGGTTTGAACCAGGGTCTCCCTCACGCAGACCGAGCAATCTACCACACAGCCACAGCGCCGATGATAGAACACTACAGTTCTAATTACGCTTCTCTGATCCAAATAAGAGTGATCAAGATGCTCTACTTTTTGAGGAATTACTGAATTTCTTCCTGCTTTTGATGAATTCTCCTGAGTGCTTGTTAATACAAAGAATGCATGAAAGTTTGAGTAACAGTTTATGAAACAGTACATAAACTTCCTTAAGTCCTAATTCTTAACTATTGCTCTGAGTTACATGGAATTCACGGTGCATTGTGTTTTGTCTGCAAACTTTTTAATGGAGGTAATCGCTTGATACAGCCTTCTGATTTTCTAACGGTGAAAAGCAAATCAAAATTTGAAATCAGCAATTTTAACCATTTCTTTACATTTTTGAAGTTATGCAGAATTTGAACACATTCGTGATTGCTATCTCCCATACGAAGCTAATTGAATGTCTATCCATCCCAATGTATCTGTGAAGCGGTATTCTACAGGTCTGAATAACTTTGAAACTGCACAGAAGAATAACGGCTTGAAGTTACCCCTCGAGTTAAAAAGACAATGAAAATTCACAAAATTGACACGGTAGATATGCTACTGCCATTGAAAGTTACTAAGATTTCTAATGCTTTATTCGATATCTATGGTAGAATAGATAATCAGACATGATTCACTCTGACAATCCAGGCTCTCGATCAAAGCTATCGACCACAAAATGCTAGCAAAAAAAGTGCCAAAATTCAAAACTGCCAAAAAGCACTTTTCTAAAAAGGTCATAAATCTGACCTTCCAGTGTATAAGATCAGATTAATGCTTTTAGTGAAAAGTTTGAAAATCTGACGAAACTAGAAGTCACAGAATCGTTTGTCGGCCGGCTGAGATTTGTGGGGCTAACGCGACCAGGGATCGGAATTACCCCTTTCTACCGAATATATCAGAAATGAACAATAGCGCATCGTCGCTGTCGTGACAATATCGGATATGATGCATTTTAGGGACGGCGTTAAAAACTGCTATGTCCAGTTTCAGCAACTTATGTTTTTTTCGATAAAAGGTGTACTAATGCTTATCCGCATCCTATGTCTACATTTCAACGATTAATGCAGCCTAAATCTTTAGAAAAAGTCACTTAAAAATTTGGCCCCTTAACTGTTAACAAGTACTATCGCACATGTGCATTCTTGGCTAATTCCTCATATGTTCATCTGTAATGTGTAGCTGAATGGCAGCTCCTTCTTCGATTCAATTTATATTTGAAAATATCTTGTCGATAGCAGAAGGATGTTGAACCGCACATGCTAAGATAGCTCCCATTTTTGATAAGTATCGTAGTCTACAGACAGTTTTAGCTTCTCCTTAGAAGTTTGTAACTTTACACTCTTGAAATCACATATTGTCGCGACAACGACGGGTCATGCAATAAATCCAATTGTTTTGTCTTACATTAGAGAAGCTGATGATATCATTGGTTTTCACAATCAGGAACCGTTGAAACTTCAATAATAATTATTGCAATTTTTCAAAGTTTTCTTTCGAAACTCTGCGCTCAATTCAGTTCTTCTCCTGTTTGTCTACTTACATGAACTGCGATTGTTGCCATGATATCCGTCCTTGCTCTTCCATCTCTCCACTGAAAAATAGGATCAACAACTGGTGAAAAGTCAACAACACTCTTTTAAGGTGAAATGCATTTTCCAAATTTTGTTGACATTTGAACAAATACATATTTGCATTTGCAAAACTCCATCTGCGTTAAAGAGTTTCTTTCTCATCGCCTGGACTTCATATTATTAACAAATATCTATGAATTGAAAGGGTATCTGAGTAAGCGGCTCATTGTGAAATGCATGTTATTATGAATATCAGTCAGAAATGCAGACATACATACAACTGTCTATTTGCATGTTGTTCAGCTGGTGAGGAACTTGATCATATCCTATGATTTTATCCATGATTAGGATGAACGAAATTTGGGCATTGAAAGTAATTTAGAGTTGTTAAAAAATCGGAAATCCTTCTTTTTTCAAATGTCGAGTCAGAACGAATTGGAGACAGCTGGCCAGTCTTCTTACCAACAAAGGCATTCCATTGAAATGTAGGGTCCGTGTGTATGAGAATTGTATAAGATTTTCCCTCATCTATGGCGCGGAAACGTGACCACTCAACCACTGGTCGAGAGCTTTTGAGAAGTACTGACAGAGGAATGATGAGGAACATGGCAAAGTCAGGTTGAAAGATAAATTTTCAAGCAAAGAAGTAACAAGACGTTATAGCTGGCCCGAACTTCCAGTTCGTCTGCGGTAAAGACGTCCACGCTGGTTTGGCCATGTGAAAAGGGCCACGGATGACATCATCAGTCTACCACTTGTCGGTCAATGGTCGCTGACCACCTGGAAGACCTAAGAAGAGTCGGCAAGCCTGTATCCAAGAAGTCCTGGAGTTTCTAGAGATGTCGGAAGACATTGCTCTAGATCGATCAAAATGGAAACGAGTCATCGTAACTTCGTCCAGCCCCGGGACCGAGAAGGAGAGACGTAAAATGAAGAAGTAGAAGTGCCGAGTAAGAACAGTATTCCATTTCTATTCTGGATTGAATTCAAATCGTTTTTTATATGTCCATCTATCACAATAGCAAATTGTTTACAGGCACTTCATTTCTGTTCGCAAGACTAGGCGTCAAGTCAATAGTGGAAAAGGCACATCTGTAGGTACCAGAAAACTTTTTATAGTTTAAGAGTGGGATTCAGGGGGTAGACTATAGACGGAGAGGACGTCAATAGTCCTGTACGCCACCGAGCGTGGCTAGATAAGGAACCTGACCCCTTGGCTGCGCAATAGTGATGTGCAAGCACATGGTAACATTTCCCCTGACAGATTAGACGGAAGATTTTCCAAAGAAAAATCAGTACGAAATAATGCCCTATACTTGGCCAATTCGTGCTTTATTCGTGATTGTAATTGCCATGACAGCCGATTGGGATAGAAATCAACCTCATCATATAAGCGGCTGTGACTCAGTTGGTTAGAACAATATGTTAGATGACCTGCCTTTGTCGTGGGTTCGAGGTCTGCCAGCCGCAAATCTTTTACATGTGAACTTGATCTAAACTTAGCTAATTTCATTCTTTGAAAACATGTTGAATGACTCACTGCAGACATTTTAAGAACGTTTAGAAGGAGGAAGAAACATGCAACAGGGTTGAAACCTTTGTTTCGGTCAGTCTTCAGTTTACAATCTTCAAATGCTGACTCAAGATCTTGGGATTATCGATCCAAGATGAAATTTCGCATGTCATGCATCACATGTCGGCTTAACACCCTAGAAGCTTCTGGTAAAGCTGCAATTTAAAAGCTGATGACTGATCGATTGTCAGACGTATTCCACAAAGCTAAAATGGGCATGACGGTACGTTCCTCTTACATTCTAAAGATCGTTCGACTGTATTATAATAAAACATATAACTAGGCGATGTAGTTTTGCAAGACAAGGAGTTTTGCATGAGGCGTCGCCTTTGCTTTACATTATAAGCTTCATTTGATGATTACGAATTTTTATTAAAATGACACATGCTAAAACAGCTTCAGGGTCAATTCACAACTTAAAAAGAAAGAAATTCATAAAAATGGGATCAGTTACTCGTGAATAGGCTCTTCTCAGATGATTTAAATCCATGTTGAGAGTTCAGCGTTGTACATTCTTCAGGCAGCTCATTCCATAATCGCGTTGGACATGAGGAAAACAGTCTATTTTGAGTTGACGTAAGTCTACTTCGTGGCACGATGAGAGGTCATGTGTCTAACCTCCACAGTATTAGTCCGGCAGCCAGAACGAGTTTCTGCAGGGAACGAGGCCGAAAGTGAGACTTTCATAGAATGATGTACACCCTATGCCTACTACGAATCTGCACGTCTGCCGAGTTCTAGTGAGTTCCTCTTCTTATCAGACAGGATCAAAGAAAAACACATGTAAATCCAATGGGACACAGATTGCAGTTTTTGATGTAAATGAAATCTTCTATGTTATCTCTGATTAAGAGAAAAGTACTAAGCCCAGAGTCATAGTTTTTGGCATGGAATGTCTTCAGGTCATTTCCTTTCATTTTCATGCACCCCTGTCTATATGGCTGAACACATTTAGATTTAGCGAGCCTCTTAATGTCGGCAAAGACAAACATTTTGAGCAGCTTTATCCACATTCAACCACATTCTCACATACATTGCCGATTAGATGCATTATAAAGGAACATGCACATCATAGGAAATCACCTGAGGACATTACATGTCAAAACTATGACTCTGGGCTTAGTGCTTTTCGCTTAATCAGAGAAAAAACAGAGAATTGCATTTTCACCAAAAACTGCAATCTGCTTCACATTGGATTTACATTTGTTTTTCTTTTATCATGTCTGACAAGAAGAGGAACTCACTAGAACTCGGCAGACGTGACGATTCGTAGTAGGCATAGGGTGTACATCATTCTATGAAAGTCTCACTTTCGTCCTCGTTCCTTGCAGAAACTCGTTCTTGCTGCCGGAACAAGATGATACGGTTTTTGGATACATGAGGTGATAAAGATGTTTATTTTTTATAAAACACTGCTAAGATTTAAAGTGGAGATACGTCACTGAGATGCTAAGAGTGGGGCATCCAGAAGACATTCATGTTTTATTACTTATTACCATGCTTCTCACGCAAATGAGAATGCGGTTTAATGCGCTTAAAAATTCGCCAACATAAGGAGTTTGCCGGCAGAAAAAGGCTTCCTAAATGTGAATGTGTTTAGCTACATAACCGTCGGCATATGAACATAGGAAATGACATAAAATAAGAGAACATATAAAGTTCTAGACAGAAGTAGTTTTCCCTGTATCAGAGAAAATTTACAAAATCTCATTTTTCCGAACATTTTGATTTGTTTCCACTGGATCTGCGCGTGTTTTTCTTTGATGCTCTCTGACAAGAGGCGGAACTGGATAGAACTCGGCAGACGCGCAGATTCGAAGCAGACATAGGGTGCTCATCATTCTTTGAAAGTCACGTATTCAACCTCATTCCTTGCAGAACATCATTCTGGCTGCCGTATCAAGAGCTGTACCAACTCACTTTGATCAATATTTTAAATTCATTATGTTATGCATCAGCTGACACGTTTAGTGATCCTCAACATCGCAGGCTAATAACAGATATTCTGATGGAGGAGTTGTTATCTACCACCGGAAGTCGTGACTTGCAACAGCACATGCCTTGAGTAGAGGGAAGTTAGACAATACGACAGTAATTGCTTTAGGCAATTCAGGGTAAGAATAATTGTTAAAAACAATGGCAACCATTGTCTAAAATGATAAGTGCAAAATCATTGTCGTAAAACAAATCAGCCAATGATAAAAACAAAGGAGTAGTTGAAGCTGTCATGCATACTGTCTATTGAAATATTCTGAGTCAATTCTTCAATTTAATCATCTATTGTGTTGATCAATGTGTCCACATTGTAAATCGCAGGATACGAAAATTACATGCAAACATATATCAAAATCGCACTCAATTTGAAACTAACATCTGATACGAGATTCTCGTACAGAGATCTGGTATGTTTTTCATACCACATCTCACTTACTTTCGTATGTGATTAGTATGTCGAAATACGAACTATTCTATCTGTGATTGGCTGTTTTACACTGAAATACGAGTTGAGAAATCGGTTGCAGCCAGGGAAAAAGCCATTTCGTGCACCTCCGAATAATGAAGACATTGCACAGTTGGTGACAGACGCTCAGACGATGACATCATAGCGCGGATGATGTGTAACTACAGTGCTAAAATAAATAATTTACTTTGTCTGAAAATAAATAATTAGTAGTAGTTACACTGTTCCCTGGCTCCAACCGATTTCTCAATATCATGCATGGACTATTCAAGAAATACGAGTTGTTGGTATGTTTTATATACGAGACCCGATGCAAATTCATCCTTATTCGTATGCCTCTGGTATGCATTCCGTATGTACAGCTTTAAGTCACATAGAAAAAAACATATGTATTACATGCTACTGTCAAATAACTTTTTTCGTTAACAACAGTCGTGAATATTTTTTGTTTGATAGAGTGATATTTAACTAGATTAGATTTATGTGAATTCTTTGCTCCACGAGATTCTCGTCGTTGCTACTTGTCCAGCAACATTACGAGGACGTTTAGTTAGTTCTACTTTATGAACCAAGTTGATAAACATCAATTCATTCAAACGATATTTTTCGTACAATCATGTTGACTTGTATATCTCAAACATAACTATTTTTGAGTTCATGAATTATAATGTGTTTTTATTTCGGATTGATAATATGCTTAATTTCAAAATTACATAATGCATAATTGTTGATAGTTGAATACTTATTGATTATTCATGAAATGCCTTAGACTTACGTGTATTAAAATCGAATTCAGTATTGAAAGTATGACTCTTGAATGTCATTATCTCTCTACTTACAGAACAGTAGCGACATTATTGTGATCTTTGTTGACAAAAAGCCTCAAATCAACATACTTTTGACATGATTTATGCTATCTTTTAACATTGTGCTGGTATGGCTTTAGTATGTAAAGCATACCACATTTGAAATAACATAGAAAAGCATACAAATATATATATATATATATATATATATATATATATATATATATATATATACCAAGAGAATACAGACATATACCAAAAAATATTTTGGTATGCATCCTTCGTATGTGATTGGTATTGAGCTATTTGCAGTTCATAATGCTTAATTAATGCAAGAAAACATTGTGAACTCACCTTTCACAAAACAAAATGTTTCAGTAGGTCTTTTATCAACCTATATTGTCTTTCTGATTTGCAATGCATTCACCTAGTGCAACAAATCAAATGAACGATGCAATTACATTTGTAACTATATTGTCATTATTTGTTACCGGTATTTGTTGATGTTGATTAGTCAGGAAGCCATGCTTCAACGCCTATTAAACATGCTTTGAAGTTTTAATCTATCGCAATTATTCGCGTACACATCCACTGTCATACAATATGTCATGATTTGTCAAAGCAAATTTGTAATATCGATAAGAAAATTGAAAAGCAAATGTCCGTTTTAATGATGTTTATTTTAGGCCCATAAAAATGTCCGACCTTAAATTCTAAGAGCTATGGATTCATGATCTCTTTACCGGTTTACTAACCAAGGTATGCAAAAATGTCGGGTCCGAGCCACATCTTCAGCCACTTCATAATGAATCCTTTGAGTTAAAATCTGTCAGTATTTCATCAGAAACACGCTGGATTTTGTTCGCGCTGAGTAACCTCCTTTTAAGATGTGCGTGTTGCACATGTCAATGCTCCAAGCAACCAAAATAAATCTACCTCTGAAATTATTATCCAACATGAGAACGAAAAAAAAGAGAAAATATCTACAAAGAGTTTTGGATGTAGAACATGGTACGTTTACTTCATTGGTATTTGGCACAAATAGAGGGTCAGGTAAAGAGTGTCGACAATTTTTTAAGACACTTGCCTTGATCAAGAGAGATATTCATCCGTGATGACGTTGCTTCGAACAAAAATATCTGAGGAAATATTAAAGTCAGTTAATCTGTGTATCAGAGGTTCACGTTTACCCTCCAAAAAAGAGTCGGCCAATGTTATCATGGAATATTTAGGTCTAAATGCATTTCGCGCCGATATCTTTTGATTTTTTTTGAAGAGCACTCATTCTTTAATGTCTTCTCTTATGAAGTGACTTTATTGGTCTCCATACAGAGACGCTAGATTTCTGTACTTGTATCCGTGCATGTAAATATTTGAGAATAAAGTTTATTAATTCTTAGATCTAGTGAAATGAAAATCTGTTTTACGGATTTCTCTGGCAAATCCCGACATTGTTGGTTGATCCAATGAAGTCTTAATGCAGCAAATAATTGACCTGTAAACATGATCGTATGGACATCAGATTATGTAACTGGTTTAAGGGCATAGGAACACTTAGGGTCAATGACTCACTACCGAAGTTATCAGACGCTTTTACTTGACGGAGAAGCGAGGAGTATTCCAACCTTTTCCAGAACCTGAGATGCAAGTTTTCCAATGACGGTCATGTTGCACTTCGGTTACTATCATTTACATCAATTGTGTGACAATGATGTTGCTTGCCAACGAATCAAACAATCTGGTAACTAGGCATGAGGGGAGCAAGAAATTCCGGTGATTTGAAGTATCAAGGTTTCTGATCGAAATTTCAGAAACATGTAACAAGCGGTTGGCACGCTAATTCCGTTGAAATGCTGCTTCTATTATCAATCTTCTTTGAAAGATAATAATTATTTACGCAACTAGTACATGATTACTTCTTTATAGCAGCATTCCACGGGTTCGTATCTTAAATGCGCGAACCTGCAGGGTGAGGGTTATTTAACCCTCAGAGACCTGAGAGTCTAATGGACCCCGGAGCCACATTTTTCTACTTCATTTTTTACGCTGACGATATATCAACCACTCAAGCCCATACAAAATCATCATTTCTGACAGTGAATCTGCATGTGTTATTTCATTTCAATTGAATCAGTAGAAGTATGCCAGATAGGCCAAGGGGGTCCACTGGACCCCCTCAGGTCTCAGAGGGTGTAGAAATTCCATCACAAAATTTTTGTAATTAGATGAAAAATGATTTCGAACATGTCCACGATGGTGTATAAAGAGTGAAAGTCATTTATTCATTGTTTGCATCATGCTCGTAGATGTGCAATGTGTTGGAAGATCGCAAAATGTGAATATTTTGCTTTCGCACATGATCTCGCGTGACTGGTTGGCCTATGTGAACAACTCGACATAAATCGATGTCCGAAATGAAAGCTATCATTATATTCATAGTTGAAAACCAAAAACTGATTGATGACAAACTTTTCACAGCAGTAATGATAAGTTTGAGATCTCCACAGCTGTTTTTGGTTCTAGCAGTACAGCAATTTTGACTCATTTTAGGTCTATTTCTGATAGCTTTGGATAAATTTGAAGGAATGTACAAATGGAAGGGATTAGCTCCATGAATTAAATCAATTTCATGAAAATAAACTGTCTGAGGCTTTATGGTGACACAAAATATCGTAAAGCCGCCTCCTAGTACAAATGATGCTGTACTAAATGTGGTTGACTTACAAAAACACCATATTTTCGCACGTGTTTACTGTGAAGGCTGAAAGGCACTCAAGGGATTCGTTATAACGACCTGCTACACGCAAACATCATTGTTTTACTTAAAATCAACTTTCCTAATGTTTTGATATCGATTTAAGCAGGTAAACTAAGAATATGTTAAAGGGGTCCACTGGACCTCCCCTCAGGTCTCAGAGGGTTAAATCTAGCGAGTTCGAATGCTATGATGAAGCAATCTCATGCACCATAGACTTCTAAATTTAGAATTAATCAGACGAAAAATAACTGCGCGTCTTGGTAGATTTGAACCACCGACCTCTGGCATTCTAGGCCAGCGCTCTACCAACTGAGCTATCGACGAGCGATAGATCGACATAAGTCCTCAATTGAAGAACCCGCGTAAGAGAATCCGATAGCTTCATCCCACAAGACAACATAGCATTAACCGTCAAGCTAAACTGAAGTATGGTATCACTAATTCAAAGCCTTGAAACGGGGACTTAGTTTCACACAAGTATTCAAAGAAAGCTGCAATGATACTCGTCTTGGTTAGAAATTTAGAAGTCTATGCATGCACCAGTTGAGTAGAGAATTTTATTTGACGACATGTTATGAAGATCAAGTGATCAAATGATTGATATGTCTATGATTATCAATAGTATTAATAGAAATTTAGCCTGATCAATCGTGAAAATATCTGTTCACAAATCTAGTCTATGATAAAGCAGGACAAAAGTACTCATAAATGGCATAATTACGCTCCTTCCAGTTCATTGGGGTATATATTATCTCCCCCGCGGCCAATAATCTTCTTTACAAATCAAATAAAGTGAAAGGATATATACAATACATGCACAGAGACAAAGAAAGTAACATTATTCTTGTTCCATCATGTCATGACTGAAAAATGCAGTGGAAATGAATGCATTAATTAACTCAATTCAAGTAAGAAATCAAACTTAGCAAATTAGTTAAATTAACAACAATGAAATTAAATAAACGATAGATCAAATTGCCATGCAAAAGATGTGCGGCTGGTAGGATATGACACCTAATGAAATTCAATTAATTATTCATTTTTTCCTACATGCATAATTAGGGATCTAGTCATTCTGCCGAACACTAATTCATGCATGTTTTAGACTTCCCTTCTTGTGAGAAAATAATCCTCGTCGGATGCAGTACCTGTTACTTTTGTACAACTCTCCGCCAATATGGCTTGATCACGCACTGTGAATTAACATGTCACTAAAATATCCAGATCTTGACTTTTAAAAATTTTATTGAATAAGACAATGATGAATATATAATGAATTAATGAATATATTACAGCAATGAATTAAAATACCCAAAAAAACGGTGTAAAGTAGGCGCAGCATACTACTAGAACAGAATGAAAACAGCAATTGCCGAAAATTCAAGAAAAAATCTCTTTACAAGAATTCTCTGAACGCAACACTGCGGCCCACCCTGGTGACATTTGTTCAATGTGTGTAGGAGCCAATCGGTATCATCTCATAGGTGTCGTTTATGAAATATCGTGCGATTTATGCAACAAAATTAATAAAATCAGTTGTTCTTTTCATCTACTTTTTTGGATTTCGAGTTCTTCTGCTTTGTGTGCACTTTGTACTCTCATCCTCAAATGCAACCACTGAAATGCTGATTGTGGGAATAGGGATATGCATTGGCTTCAAAATCAGACCTTATTTGTTAATTTCCGTTGGATAATTAGAATATTATGCTGCATTAAAATTTAGTCACATTTTTATGCCGCAGTCAAGTTCTGCATCAATGAAATGCACATTCAAAGTTTGTGATGAAGCCGCAAGCAAGGCGTCGACCTAAAGTCTGTCGATCAAAGCAAGGTGTCGACCTAAAATCTGTTGAGCAAAGCAAGGCGTCGACCTAAAGTCTGTCGAGCAAAGCAAGGCGTCGACCTGAAGTTTGTCGAGCAAAGCAAGGCGTCGACCTAAAATCTGTTGAGCAAAGCAAGGCGTCGACCTAAAGTCTGTCGAGCAAAGCAAGGCGTCGACCTAAAGTCTGTCGAGCAAAGCAAGGCGTCGACCTAAAGTCTGTCGAGCAAAGCAAGGCGTCGACCTAAAGTCTGTCGAGCAAAGCAAGCGGAGACCAAAAGTCTGTCGAGCAAAGCAAGGCGTCGACCTAAAGTCTGTCGAGCAAAGCAAGGCGTCGACCTAAAGTCTGTCGAGCAAATCAAGCGTCGTCCTAAAGTCTGCATTGCAAAGCAAGGTATCGAGTCAAAGTCTGTCTAGCAAAACAACTTGTCGACCAAATATGCGATTACAAATTAATTAAAGCAATTTTTAGCAAGAATTTAGTTAATCAAGACAAGAAATTTATCTCTAGAAACATGATATAAGCCATATTTAATTTCTAACTCAAATTCTTCAAAAATAAGTAATCACAATACAAAATCGGCATTATGAATTGCTAATACATTATTCTTTCAAGATGAAATATGAAAGTGCCGTATGTGTTTTATCTCACCGGATGCATCTTGGGGCAAAGTCCTGTAAGTGGCTCCGAATGGATCTAAAAAACAAATAAAACATTGATTGTGAATGGCTTGATGGATACCCATGAATGACATACCAGCATGGGCGTCCTTTTGCCAACCTTGGTTTGAAATCCTGTGACAATTTTCAGTTGATGTACAAATTGGTCTATCTGGACAGTGGTTTCATATCTACAGTACAATAGAGGCATCTTGTGTCATGGTTGAGATATTATGAGAGTAACTTACTTCTTCATGTAACTTACTTAAATTGCGTCAGTATTCGTTTGGTCGGTTTGTGGGTGGTGCCTTTGTAAAAATAGACCTGTTTGGATGGAAAATGTGTATTATCTGAAATTCTGCATATACATTATGCATGCTAAAAGAATTTACCTAAGACGAGCATCTCAATGCATAACCTTCCCAGCCAAGCCTTCCCTGTTTATTTAAAATGAAACAGACTAGAAAAGGCCGGAGCCTATACCCCGAAGGGCCTAGGCGACGAAAGGCCTATGCGACGATGTTGTCTGCCTGGAGGCTCTGTTTGCAGTCAACGTGAGTGGAGGAGGAACACAACCCGAAAGTTCTCTGTTCTGTGTTTGCAGGCTATTCAAATGAATAATGGCTGATCCGTGCATTTTCAAAATTGTGTTCCGATGTTTGTTATAAAGCTTGATTTACACTATGATTAACCAAAGCTCATGCGAAATATAGATAAAAATAGTCACCGTAACTGGCATGTGCATGATGCACGATGTTTATGGCTAAACCTAAATTAGAGAGATTTCATGAACTTGAGTTTACTAAATATTAAACTTGAATTGAGAATACAAGACATAGCGGGATAAAACATAAAAATGCTTAAAAGGCCATTGGACAACGTCATGAGCTTGATAATGTTATTATTTTTAGGCTATTATTTTAAATTCTTTTGTACAAGTATATTCAGATTTATTAAAGCTTGACTGTAATCTGTTTAATGCATTGATTATACTATTACATCCGTTGGTGCAGTCAAACGCCCACAAGAACGATTGGTGTGATGTTGGATATGCAAAGCTGTAGAAGATGATTTTCTGTCAGTAATTTGATGGTACAGTAACTTATCTCAAAGCAGATGAAATGCCACAAGATACGAAAAAAGAAAAACTAGAGGCAGATTTGTCAGTTGGTACTTTTACATTCAATTCTATTTAATTTACATCATATTGCATAGCCTACGTTGCATACATGCAGGAATATATTCGGTTAACTTAGTAGTTACGTCTAGTACTGGGATCTGTGTAATTTCTGTGTGATTTTGACTTAACCCTATCAGGACAGGGCGATTTTTGCGTCGTAGGACCCGGGGGGAACTTAGTGCCCCCTCAAATTGTCCATGTTCCGATGGATAAAACTTTTTGAAAACACTACATATTTAGAGTCTTCTTTTTGCATTATTTTGCATGATTCGAAGACCTTCATACCAAAAATTCAAAATTTTTCATATTTTATGAATCTTCAAAAATTGTTCATCACAACTAAAGTATTTCAGCAAACTTTTACTCAAGTATATCTAAATGTTGTTATAAGCATAATATTCTACGTTGATTTTAGTACTACAAATAGTAATTTGAAATTTGAACGTAAATACTGTTTTTTCATTTATTATTGCATTTTTCTGTCTATACAAATGTCTCTTTCTATTGACTTATTCGCTGTAAAGACAGGGTTTTATGACACATTTCGAATGCAGTCTTTCGAATGGTGATATGTATTTTGCATTATTCTGAGGGTTTCATATCCAACAACTCACATCAGAACCATAGAGTAGCGATACATACAGTAGGTCGACTGAAAAAAGTATCTGTACACAGTGAAAACTTTTATATGAAAAGATTCAGCTTTTTGCGGAGATCACGTTCCAATGGTAGAAAAAATCATTTGAGCAGCTTTAAAAAGTCAAAATTTTGCCTAAATACTACCGAGATGACTCCGCCATGTAAGTAGTATGAAACAAGATGGATATCAAAAGGAATATGTTAATAAGCATCCTAACAAAGCGGAAATTCAGGTGATGATCAAGGGAATTTCATGATTTGTATTGCAATGGAAGTTTTCATGAAAAAGTCGAGACCATAGTGTGTTTTTTTTGGTTGGAATTAATTGTTTTTAATCCTATTTTCATCGTCATGATTTTATGATTCACCGAATTTATGTCTCGCTTCATGAATCTGAATGGCCACGTGGACCCATTTACATCTTTCAAAGTTTATTGAAATAATTGTCTTTGATTTTGTTATTTTGCTCCACCAGTGGCAGGTTGTTTGTGATGTGATCACGCTTAAGAAGATTCTCTTGAGGCTCATCATGAATGCAATAGCAGGTCATCGAGTTGCTAATTTAACAAACATTACCTCATCAAAGCAGTCATGACACGGAGGATCTATAAAATACCAGCATTCCTTCTGCGCATTACTTTCATGATCATTCAATTCCGTGGTAATGTGTAATAAACTGCAAAAATTTGCATATCTCACGTATGGTAACAATACCACCTGTATCTTCCTCGAGTTCATTTAATAAAACCGAAAGTCTGTACACATTGAGGATTTAATATATGCGGAGTTACCACTCTACCGAATATACAGTGTACTTACTCTATGATCAGAACTTCATATTTTCACATTTTACATTTACATGCACATGTTCTCATTTTGGGAGATCATATGAATGTGTATGTTAACAATCTTGAATTTCACATGCATAAATATTATGTAAATATGATACAGAAACCATAGAGTAGGTAGATTAGGTAGAGTGGTAACTCCGCATTTATTCCATCCCCAATGTGTATACACTTTCGATTTTATTAAATGAACTCAAGGGAGATACAGGTGGTATTGTCACCAAATGTGAGATATGCAGATTGTTTTGCAGTTTTGCAGAAATTACAACGAAATTGAGTGATCATGATTGTAATGCAGAAGGATTTCACAGATTCTCAGAACAGCCTTGGAGATTTCATGTTTGCTAAATTAGCAATTCGATGAGTTGCTATTACTTTCATGTTCAACCTCAAGAGTTTTTTCTTAAGCGTGATCATTTCACAGGCAACCTGCCACTGGCACAGCAAAATCATTTAATCAAAGACAATGATTTCAATAAACTTTGAAAGTTGTAAATGGGTCCACATCACTATTCAGATTCTAGAAATGAAACATGAATTTAGTGAATCATAAAATCATGCCGGTGAAAATTGAATCAAAAACTTGAAATTTCAGCCAAGAGAGCACGAGTAATATCGTGGCTTTTTCATGTAGATTTTCATTGTAATACAATTCATGAAACTCCCTTGATAATCATCTTGATTTCTGCTCAGTTAGGATGCTTATTATCAAATATTCATTCCTTTTGATATCCATCTTGTTTCATACTACTTACATGGAGGAGTCATCTGTGTAGTATTTAAATTGACAAAATTTTGACTTTTTAAAGCTGCTCAAATGATTTTTTCTACCATTGGAACGTGATCTCCGCAAAAAACTGAATCTTTTCATATAAAAGTTTTCACTGTATACAGATACTTTTTTGAGTCGACACTCTGCCTATGTATCCCCACTCTATGCTCTTAATAAATACCAGCAATTTTCTAAAAAGTACTTTTAAAAATGACCTTTAGAACTAACCTTGCAGTAAATCAATGTTGCCCAAATTTTTACTGAAGGTTCAACATACATACAAGCTAAAAGTCACAAAAAATTAAACTTTTATCTGACTTATTTTAGGAGATATAAAAACAACAGCACAGAGTGCGCCCCCCGTTCATGATAAGGTTCATCAGCTAAATATGTTACCAAAAATATGGACTTGATAGTAGTAGGAGAAAGTGAACAAAACATCACTTACCCACCTCACTGATTCGTGCCGCAACTTTTTCAATTCAGAGCTTGACAGTACATCTTCTATATGACAAATGAACGGATCTCTTGAGAAGACAGTCATCTTGAACGCGTACCATCCATTGAGAGGCTTTAACAATTTGCAGAATTGGTTATTAGTCTGTCTCTGGAAAAGGAAGCTCAGTTCTCGGCATTTGAAAACGTCGCGGTTCAGTAAGCTTTCTGGAGAAGTGCAATTTATCAAAGACTGCAAAATCATCTTTGTCCGTTATTGAGCTTGGGGCTAAATGTTCGGCGATTTCCATTGAGGTCGCATAGTCGTCCAGCCGCGCTATCCCATGCGTGGGCGCATTCTTCCCTAACATGGCATTCACTGCCGCTGCACGTAAAAGCGATCGGGTTGATGTAGCAGCCAGTATCTTTAGATTTTATTATGTACGTGATTCATTCATTGATATTCAGAGGACATCGATTTCTTTCTCACACTCGTGCACTAAGGTTGCTTTTATGACCTAGCAGTCGCTTAGCTTCATCGCTGAAGTCACAGGGCGATGAACAAAGCCATATAACGAAGGTTGGTTAATGAGAAAGCGATGTGGTTCCTTTAACGATCAAACCAAGCCGTTTTTCCTCTTGTTGGGCGACGCGAATGCATTCAGACGTTACTGCCACGATTGAACCAATCAGAACAACGAATCGACGGACAATAGCGCGACTGAACGACTATGCGACCTCAATGGACATCGGCCTTTAGTTTTTGAATCAGCGACCTTGACTGCTTGCTGAAGATCTGAACTGATCTCTCTTCATAAAATGCAACGCTCACGAATTTCCCAGTCTCATCGGTGACGCAAGTTTCGTGCCGAGATGTGGGCTATGTGAGGTCAGCTCCATTTTGCCTTTTTCTGTTATAGTGTTAACGAGGGAATTCAACAATGGAGTATAATTTGACATGAATTCTTCTTATTCAGTCAATTTCTAATGATTTCTTTTTTCACAGAAAAGTAGGGTACAAATTCCTTCATATTCAGATCCGTCACTTTCATACAATTTGTTGGGAACAGTTTATAAAACATTAATTGCAGTTCATTGTCATCACCGTTTGAATAGGCTAATTCTTAATTTTTAATTTCTTACTCTGTTATTTCGATTTTGCCAAAATACTGAATTCAATTTTGAACTGCCACTTATAGCAACGTGATGACCGAGCTGGCACATGCTGACACCATAATTGGCACGAGCATACACCAATTGTGTTGAACAGCACTTTTTGGGAACGATTGAGAGCTATGGAAACATCGCAATCAGAGCGGCTTCAGGACGTCGGTTAAAAAAGGTAAATTCGGCTTGAAAACATTCCAAAAAGTCAGCTTAAAGTTGGACTGTGATATTATTATTTTTCGTTTGAACGCAATTTGTAAAGAAAGACTTAGAAATAATAATTAGAATACAAGTCTTTCAACGCACAAAAATTATAAATCGATTTCGGCGGTACTCAAGGTGTGCCAAGACAGGAGGTTTCATTTTGAAAATTTCCCATTATATTCTCGACGGTTTCCAATGCATTTTTGCATGAAAATCATGGTTTGAAAATCACACGATTAGCCCATTTCGAGTAAATGTCGAAAATTCAAAATGGCAGACGGAGAAACCGAAACTGCAGTCTGGGACTTGATTAAAAGATTCACATCTATTTCGAAATCAGTTTCCTATGTAATTTGACCCGCTATTTTCAAATATATTTGTTAGAAAATCATACGAATAGCATTTTTCGAGAAAATGATGAAAATTCAAAATGGCGGACATGAAACCGAAACTGCAGTCTGGGAATCGATTAATATTCATTATGCATGAATAATGTCTGACCGACGTGATGCAGACCACTGATTTATATATTTTGGTTTTTACATGAACAAAAATTGCACTATCAAGAAATTTTAGGAACCTATCAAGACCTCCAAGGCTTGTTGTTGATGCATAGTGAATATTAACCGAACCCTAGAATTCAGCTTCGGTTTCTCTGTCCGCCATTTTGAGTTTTCGTTATTTTCTTTCTCAATAAGGGCTATTCGTATGAATTTCTAGCAATTATATTTGAAAAAGAGGTAGTAAAATTACATAGGAAACTGATTTCGAAATAGAAGGGGGATGACCAAGTCAAGGCTCCAAATATATCTCGCGTATCTTCTGGACGGTTGCTCATTAGAAAACAATGATAATTAGTTGACACAACTATCTAGTGCCTAGTCAACGCGTGGTGCTTCAAATTGTTCATACAAATTGAATGGGGTCTCCCGCGACCCCATTGGTCATTAACGTTAGAAATCAAGTTTGTTTAGATAGAGAATGAAGAACAACAGTTATTGAATAGCGGAAACTTATGGCGCGTACCCAATATGTATGACGACTAAGTCGTGGCATTTGAGGAATTTACGCCGGGTAGGATTTGAAATACATGTCCGTTAACATGGTCTGGGATGGCTAGCAACCCCAATCGGAGGTAGAGGGGTTAATGCAATTTTGTTTTTCTGTCCACCATTTTGAATTTTCGTCATTTTCTCGAAAAGGGCTAATCGCATGATTTTCAAATCATGATTTTCGAAATTTCCATACAAAAATACATCGGAAACCGGAGAGAAATATAATGGGAAATTTTCAAAATGAAGCCGCCTTTCCTGGCACACCGTGACTGGCTGGTCACTTAGTACAAAAACATGTTCTTGTACAAATATGTTTTTGTGGTAAGTGACTAGGTCGGACCGACGAAATCGATGTTAGTATTATAATTTTTGTGCTTTGGAAGACTTATACTTAAATTATTATTTCATACGTATTGTATTTAGTAATGATGTTGTTATTAATCATTTAAAACACCACTGTTGATGTGATTATCCACAAACCTGGTCTGCCGTTGAGTTGGCTGCTATAGTTAGACTGCTGAGGAACATTTCATCATTGCTGTATTGCAATTTATTAGCTGGCTATCAAATTATGCGCTGATTCAGCACAACTACATGAGATGCGGTGAGAAAGCTGATGTCGGGGAATCTATTGTCTATGTCGGGGGAAAATGGAATTTTGATATTTAATGATTAACTCAATGATGACTATAAATGCATGTAGAGGTTATGTGATCATTTTAATTACCTGCATGAATGCTGGGGAACACAAAGTCTCAAAATATTCACTTTCATTGGTCACATCTTCAGATTTCTGACGGGAAATACGAGATTGAAACACTGACACAGTTCTATTGATTTCATCGTCGTCATAACCTGAAATAGCAGAATGAAAATTACTCTGACTTACTCCGTATTTTGTAAAGTACAAATGTTCAAAATAGCTCTTTTTCAATAAAACTCTCTTTAAGCTCATATCAAAATTCAAAATAAGATATGAATTTGACAGTCTAGTGAAATCTTTGATGGTATATTAGGCCATAGAGTAGGGATATATAGATAGAGTGTCGACTCAAAAAAGTATCTGTATATAGTAAAAATTTTTGTATGAAAAGATTCAGTTTCTTGCACAGATTACGTTCCCGTGGTCCATACAATTGTTTGAGCAGTTCTAAAAAAAGTAAAAATTTTGCCAATTTTATATACTACCGAGATGACTCCTCTATGTAAGTAGTATGCAACAAGTTGGATATCAAAAGGAATGAATATTTGCTAATAAGCATCCTAACTAAACAGAAATTAAGCTGATTGTCAAGGGAATTTCATGAATTGTATTACAATGAAAGTCTTTGTGAAAAAGTCGACATCTTATTGTGCTTTCTTGGCTGAAACTTCATATTTCTAATTCATGAAAGCAATAGCAGGTCATCGAGTTGCCACACGGACAATCTGTAAAATATTATCATTTCCTTCTGCTTTGCTATCATGATCATTCAATTCCATTGTAATTTCTTCAAACTGCATAAATGTGTATATCTCACATTTTGAAACAATTCCGACTGTATCTCCATTGAGTTCATTTACTAAAATCGAAAGTGTATGCACATTGGGGATTTAATAAATGCGGAGTTACCACTCTACCTAACATGCTTACTCTATGGTGTTGACTAAGGTGTTACTCTGTATACAGTGTAAAATTTCATATGAAACGATTCAGTTTTTTGCGGAGATTACGTTCCTGCGGTCCAAAAAAATTATTTGAGCAATTTTTAACCCTCGCCATACCAAGATCTCGCCCAACCTTGCCGTACCAAGGGGTGATTTTAAAAATCACCTCAGTACATATTGGAAAACGTAGCTGTATACGAGTCATTTTCTTTATACCATATTTAATGGCTATGCTGCATAATGAAAAGACAACAATTTATCATACAAACAATTATAATTCTATCAAAAAAGGAGGAACTATGAAGAATTACAGTCTCTTTTGGTGCATAGTCCATTTTTACGATAAAAATTTCAAATCATTGATTTGCACAGTTTTCACACAAGACACCAACCACAGTGGAATGTTTTCCGCACACAGCTGAATTGCAGTTTTGGCATCGTTGACTTGTGAGATTGCAAGCCCTCGGAGCTTTACCAGCAGCTTTGCAGCCAGTGCATCGGACTTTGTTGCTCAACGGGGCCGGAATCACTTGTGGATTCAGCTGCAAATGCTGGACACTTCCGACATAGTTTTCAATCTTTTCAATCAATTGTTTGTGAATACCACTTCGATTGTTCAATCTTTGAAGCATATATGGCTTCACGAGATCAATTGCCAGTTCTTTGAGAAATTCATTTGGAGAAATTTCATTTTGGACTGCTATTTTTATATTTTGCAAAATGCAGCTATCGAATCACAATTGGAAATCTTATTTAGAAGATGACAACTTGCGAAGTTGCATTTCAGGTAAATTGATGCAATTGTCCCTGATGTATATTGCCATGAAAGTGTACCCTACATTGTACAAAATGTGAACAGCATTTTGAACCAGCACTCACAAAATGCAAATTTGCATCATTTCTTTCATTGAAAAGACAAAATATATCAGTAACTCACCCGCTAGTTCAAGTTCCAAAGTAGCGCCTTTCTCCCTTCCTTCCTGTAATGAAGATTTATGTACAGTCATCTTGATGAAGCCGCCGGCGGCCGGTTGCAACCCTGAAGTACTCCCATTCAAAGTCAAAATAGAAATGAAGCGCTTATTGCTTCATTATGCTACGCGTAATTACGGAACACCCCAAACATCTGTGGTTAAAAACATTCTATTCTTCTACCCGCGTACATACGTGCTGCACTAAGAGTCAGAAATCACTTGATCTGATGCTGTGAAAACATGGGAAATGTTTATGAATACGCGCGGACGAGCGTTTATAGTTTGCGCGTCGTCTACGGTTGTCTGCGTAGCTGCTTGAACCACAGATGAATCGCTAAGCATGTTCTGTATTCCCTGATCATGAAATTGAGGTCCTATCACGTTGTTTAGCCTCTGATACATACAGACACATGAGACGCAAAGTCTTTATAACAGGACTGCCGACAGACGTTGCAGCAAAGTCTCGCATAGCCACGGATGTTTAGGATCATGTGTAATTATGCGTAATTGAGCGTGGTATGTCACCTAGTGAACAAAGGCATCTTGATAGACATCATTCGATATAATCAATATTATTGAATGCTTAGGTCGAGCATCAAGTGTATTATGAATTGCTTGATCTTCCTGTGGCCAAATTTGACTAAATTTGAAATGCTCATCAAAATTACGAAGTTATTAAAAGTAAAAAAACACTAGAATCATGGCTTCTGTAGTATTTGAGCAATATCAAGGATGTGTAAGGCACGGTGTTACAGGAGAGGTTTCATTTTGAAAATTTCCCATTATGTTTCTCGACGGCTTCTGATGTACTTTTGTATGAAAATTTCGAAAGTCATGGTTTAAAAATCACACAACTAACCCTCTTTGAGGAAATTGCGAAAATTCAAAATGGCGGGCAAGAAACCGAAACTGTAGTCTGGGGCTCGCCTGATATAATAATAATAATAATAATAAGCGTTTATATTCTTTGAATGGAAATCGTATGATGTACAGATTGAAGTTACAAAGTTATCTCTGGAATAGTGAATTATATAAAGAACAGACGTATAGAATAAAAGTATTAGAGCGCCTTTCAGTTCGCCTTGCTGGAAGCAAAAATCTGCCGGAGGATGATATGACTGGTAGACGATCGCGCAAGACATGGTGTTTATCACTCATTATCGATCTGAGAAGCTTTAGTGACTGGGAGTGCCGCCTACTCGCGACAGATGGCAAAGTCTCACATGCACAATGCTGACCGCATAACAGTTTATGGAACCTTTTCTGCAGCTGTTCAAGTCGTTGACTGTCTGATGAAGATAATCCCACGATCAAGGGACCACAATACTCTGCTAGTGATCTTATTAGGCCGTAATAAACTACCTTTAAATTGCTGTCCGTGAGGAGAGGCCTTAATAAGCGCAAAACATAAAATCTGCGTGAGGCACTGCGGATTAAGTTGTCCACATGAGTTGACCATGTTCCTCTATGATTGAAAGTTACTCCAAGAACACACAAGTCATCAACCGATTGAATACCTGGGAGTGGAAGCTTGCCGACATTAGGATTTTTACAAATTGTTAAACTTTTGGATTTACTGACATTAATACTCAAATCCATAGAACTCGACCATTCCATAAGTCTCTCATGGGCTCGAAGAATATGACAATTATTGCTCATTTTGAATAAAGGCAAACAAAGTGTCGTATCGTCGGCGTATTTTACCAAATGACAATTGCAGGAGTCGATGGCAAGGGAGCTGGTTGTAACACTGTACAGGAATGGTCCGAGAATTGATCCTTGTGGCACTCCTGATGTAACGTCAATCAGGTTACTTGATGTCATGCCGATTTTCACGAATTGTTTTCGCTCTTGAAAATAATCAATGACCCAACGAATAAAGCCAAAAGTGAATCCAAGTTCGATCAATCTCGAAATTACATGGTTTGACCTAAGAGTATCAAATGCCTTCGAATAATCATATGTTATTATCATAACGCCATCCGTATTAGTATCGTCAAGGCAGGTGGTCATATAGTCGTGCAATGATATTAAAGCGCAACATGTGGAAGATTTCTGGCGAAAACCAAACTGAGACGGCCCATAATTCTCCATTATTTGAGATTTAACCGATTGCAGGACAATTTTCTCGAGCAGCTTGCCTGTTAATCTTATCAAGGATATAGGTCGGATATCATTTAGGGAAGGATTCTTCACTTTCGGAACTGGACATATCGATGAAACTTTCCATAGTTGCGGTATTTTGCGTGTAGCAATCGATTCACTTATCAAAGTGGATAATGGACTCGCTAGTAGATGGGCGGCGTGCTTATATAGTGTAGTAGGTAGATCAGGAGACGATTTGCTTGTTGGAATCTTCTCAATTAGATTTAGGATTGTATCGGGAGTGACAGCTACAGACCAGTCAGATTCATCAGTGAAATGATAGTCAAGAGGATCAGAAGTACGAAAGACAGATGACAAATGACAGTTAATTGACTCAACTCCCTCTTGTAGGGAAGGGTATTGACTCAAAAGTGACATCATTGGGGTTGATGACTGATCAACACCACGAAGACTGTTCACAACTTTCCATGGCTGCGCTGTCTGATTTTTCTTAAACCATATAATTTTTGATTTTTCGATTTCTTCTTTTACTTTGACTTTAAGATGGTTATACAACGAAAAATTCTTTACGCGATATGCATGCCAACGTTGATTTATCAAGTCCTTCACCAGAGGAGTAATCCAAGGTTTATCGCGAGGAGAAAAACGAACAAACGATTGAGGTATACATTTCTCAGCAATATTTTCTAGTTGTGAGTGAAATAAATCACATTTAAAGTCTATAGATCTTTCCTCCTCCACAAAACTCCAGTCGGCTTCTCGAACCTGCGATACAAAGTTTTATATACGTACAGTATTATGCACCAACAACAAGTCTTGAAGGTCCTAATAGGTTCTTTAAATTTCTTGGAAATGTCATGTTCGCTTGTGTACAAACCGAACATGTGAATCAGTGTTCTGTATCAGATCGAATATACCTCTAAGGCATAATAGCCGTGCCCTAGACTGCTGTTTCGGTTTTATTCACGCCATTTTGAATTTCTCTCATTTCTCGAAAGGTGCTAGGTGCATGATATTCCCACAGTGATAACTGAAAAGTTGAAAAAACTACATAGAAAGCTGCTGATGGATTTTTTGATCCGTCCCCAGAGTGCAGTCTCGGTTTCATGTCCGCCATTTTGAATTTTCGTCATTTTCTCGAAAAGATATAATAATGTGATTTTTAAGCCATGATTTTCGAAACTTTCATATAAAAATACATCAGAAACCTTCGAAGTATATAATGAGAAATTTTCGAAATGAAATCGTCTCTCCTGGCACACCGCGAAGAAGGATGCCCCGTGTAAAATATGGCTAATGGAGTTAATAAGAATCAGATGTTCTTGATGAAAGAGTCTTGAGAAGCATCAATCAGTTCCATTTATAGTGAAATTGCATTGAACTCCATAAGAAACAGCAAAGTTTAAAACAAATCAAAGCTGCTAACAGAATTTTAATTTCCGCTGATTCCTCAATTTGTTGGAGCTCTTACCTTCAAAAGTTTGTAAGCAACAGCTTCTCGAAGATATTTTTCTTTTTTCAATACCTGTCCCTTAAAATTTTGAAGTAGAAATTTCGCCCAAGATCCAGCTTCTTCATGCATTGCGTGACGCTTACTTTCTTCAACGATTTCTAGCATATCGTGAACATTCATCGGTGGGAAGAAGGTCCGGTTGAGCAATTTCCCATTAGTCAAGTCTGTTCGAGAAATGTCATATATCCGAACAATTCTGAGAAAACTGTTGAGGGCAGTGACATGATCATGTCGTTTGAACCAACATCCGTTCTGCAGGATGATTTCATCACCGAGTGCTTGAAGTTCTGAAAGACGAGGAAGGTAATTATTGGCGATTAGAAGAGGACACTATTGAACAGAACGCGACTGAGATACGAAGCCATAAGACGTCAGTCGCAACAATTTGTATGAGAGTGGTATTCTTCTAAGAAGCCATCTAATGGGGCTTGGTATAGCGATGTGTTCTCTAGCTACTGAAGCGATTACATCGTTTCGATGCGTAACGAGTGGGGTTCCTAAAGAATCAATCTTGGGACCACTCCTATTCATCATTTTTGTTGACGACTTATAGTCCGGCAGTCAGATCGAGTTTCTGCGGGGTGCGAGGCCAAAATGAGACTTTCCACAAAATGATATACAGTGCACCATATGCCTAGTATTAATCTGCGCGTCTATTGAGTTCTACCTGCTTCCTCTTCATTTCAAATACGATCAAAGAAAGACACATGTTATCTGTGAAAGACACAGATTGCCATTGTGGCTACGCAATGAGATTTTCTAAGTTTTCTCTGATTAGATGAAATGCACTAAGCCCAGGGACTTAAATTTTGATATGGAATGTTCTAAGGTCATTTCCTATCATGATGATGCATCCCTGTCTATGAAGCCATGGTCATACATTAACATCTGGCAAGCCTCCTGTCTAGAAACAAAAGCACCTTGCTGGTAAACTGTCCATTTAATTATGCCCAGAATTTGAAATTCGCAATACAGCGATAGCAATTGGACATAACATAGATTTCAATAAAGCGATAATTACATTTCATAGACATTTCATACATACATGCATATCAACATCTGCAAGCAACAGTACCAGATGTCGAAATATCGACACCTCCTAATGTCGCAAACATGAGCATTTCGAGCAATTTAATCCATATTTAACCACATTCTTGCATATATTGCCGATCAAAGACATGATAATAACACATGCACGTCATAGGAAAGACCTGAAGCCATGTCAAAAATTATCGCTCTAGACTTAATCTTTTTAATTGATAAGCGGAATTACAAAGAATTGATTTTTTAATTCAAAAGAAATTCAAATGAAATGAATTCAGTTGAAATGCTGCGTGAAAACTTTTCGAGATTCCACAAAATATGCTGCATTACAAGATCGCAAATAAAAATTTCAACGGGATTCGAATTTTACACTCAGGATTTCATGATGCAATATATCTACAGCTTCTCAATCAACATTTGTACTACCATGATATTTTACGGACATTGTTACCACCTTCATAAAATGGCAGAACATGATATTTAATAAGCTGAATGTTATATTGAGCTATTGAGGTAATACACATACTGGAGCTTATAAGTAATCGGTATACACACAATTGTATGAGAAATATACATATGAAGCCATGATGACTGTGTATAGTTCATTTTAAAATCACTTCTTTATTTCATATAGAATTTCACATAACTATTGCAAAAATTCGAGTTTTGACTGACAAACGACTTTTTAGGCAGCGACTCATCTTTTTACATGTAGGGCTGCACCCTACATGCACATATATGTCCCGTGTTCTCTCTTGATTAACACTCCTCCCTAATTAAAACCCCACAATGCTAAAATGCATAGAAGCCACTCTACAGGTCTCTATGTAATATCCGTGGATCCATTTTGAGCAAATAATAACATGCAGGCCTAGGTACCGACCGTCACGGTACAGCCAAAGACGATTGTTCAAAATTGATCAACGAAATTCGATGAGACTTGGGATGATCTCTCCTTATTAAGAGGAAGTGAAGATGTGAAAACATCAGCTATAAGAAATGTTGAATAGAGAGAGTATCCGGACTTTTTTTATTTTTCACTTCGAGATCGTATATTAACGGCAAAAATATTTTGTTTAATTGAATGAGGTTTCTCAACCAGTGAAGTCAGACGCTGAAAACAATCACCACAGTAAACACGTGCTAGAGTATAGTGTTGTAAAAAGAATTTGTTGATTTTGCTGCGCATTTTTAGTAGTCTATTTTTATTTTGACATACATAGAACACTACTGATAAAAAAGTTTTAGTAGTAGCATATCACATAAGTAAGACAATTTCATTTTTCAGTCTCACAAAATAGATATTTTACTGACAGAATTTCTCGCACACTGAGAGTCCTATAAAAGAACATTTGCCAATCATCCCTTTTGCTGGCAGTGAGGACTTACTTACCTTCGGCGAGAGATATTCTAGGGTAATTTGTGGATTTAGCGTATTGAATCAGTCGCATCATCTTGTTCGTGACTTTGTACATTCGCTGTGTTAGCCGAAATACTCGGAGAGGATGAACGCTAACTCTGCTGTCATCAAAGTCTTGTCGATCACCGACAATGCTGAGGGCTAAGCTGTAAAGGAAAAACAATGCAGAGAAAATGAGAAAGCTTACAGTAATATAATATATAATAAACGCAAGTTTGGACAATAAATTAGCTATTGGCATGATCAATATTATAGGGCCACTTTCTTTTATCCGTGGTTAAAGACATTCTATTCTTCTACGCGCGTACATACGCGCTGCACTAAGAGTCAGAAATCACTTGATCTGATGCTGTGAAAACATGGGAAATGATTATGAATACGCGCGGGCGAGCGTTTATAGTTTGCGCGTCGTCTACGGTTGTCTGCGTTGCCGCTTGAACCACGGATGAACCGCTAAGCATGTTCTGTCTTCACTGAGCATGAAATTGAGGTCCTATCTGATACATGCAGACACATGAGACGCAAAGTCTATATAACAGGACTGCCGGCAGACGTTGCAGCAATGTCACGCATAGCCACGGATGTTTAATGTTTAGGGTCATGTGTAATTACGCGTAGTTTGCGAGTAATTGAGCGTGGCATGTCACCTAGTGTAGTTTGGGCCAATTCGAGCTGCTCAGATTGACCCACACTAGCACATGACATCTAGAACTGCCGAACAAGTTAAAGCATTAGCTTATGGGGCGAGACGTCTGCGGAAGATAAAGACTTTCTGTGGTTAAATTATTTAGGTCTGCAGATCTTTACATTCCACAAGCGAAGTGGCACTCCGCATTCATTAACGAGCACAGTGAAATATCTCAAAAAACAGGTCCACCTACTTATTTATGTCAACCCTTGAAGGCGAGGGTTTGTCGAAGTACTGTTTTTTGTACTTTAAACATAATAGAAATGCGACCTTATGACAAAAGGGCGACCTTATAACAAAAAAGTTACCTTCTTGCCTATGACATCAACAGGAACATGATCTGCCGTCGTTTGGTCAACTACGTGTTACTCAAAAAGTTGCATATCAAAAGCATGATGAAATACATCGTGCCTATGTTGACTATGATGTGCAACACGCATTATATTAGTTCATTTCTGGAACATCCTTGTGACCATTCCGAGAAATAGAGAATTTTTATTAAAATGAAGCCTCCGAATTTCCACATGAATGAATAATAACAGTATACATTTGTACACTGCGAACCAACATGGAGGATCATCAGCAGTACACCAGATGTCATCAACGTTTCGGCCATTTGAGTACTGGACGTCTCTATCTGGCTGGCCGGTACTGCGCCATATATACAGAAATGAATTTGCAACTTAATAAGGAGGCATGATCAAGGCGTTTTAAAGGTAGCCAATATTGTCACAGTATTTGAACTCGTTGACACTGCATCGTATCAAAATTATAGTCAAAATATTACAACTGATATTTGTAGCAAGTAGAAAGTTATTGACAATGTAATATCCCAGCGTAATTAGAAATTTCGATTTGCAAAAGCTTTTAGGTCTACGATTTTTTGTGTTAAAAACCCTTAAACTTTTAAATGCATTCAGGTGCTTATTTAGCAATATTACCAGTTTCCTTTATCTCATATCAAAATTGTTAATGTCACTTAAATTTGGGAAGTCGTTATTGGAAGTATGAATATTTCTAGTGTAAAGGAAAACGATTGAATATTCTTTTGTCATAGATTCATGAAGTTTCAATGACCTTGTCTTTAAGAATGATCGGAGGCCAATATCCACCTGTAGCTAGCCATTCTGTTTTTAGCTGAACTATCGTTATCTTTGTTGCAGCAATGCCATCGTTTCCTTATCATTAAACTCTATTGGGTAACAACAGCAGATTTGAAGTGAGAAATAAAGCAGCTGCAATCTCGACAGACTTTATGTTTGCTGATAGCTGCTCATGCAAGTTCTTGAAATTGAGAACCGCTTTCTGCTGTCTAGCAAGTCATAGAGATTCATCTCTGGGCTTTCATCTTTGCTCTCGTTTTGAATAAAACATTAAATTGCCTAACCATCAACTCGTCTATAAGAAGACGCTGGTGAACTATAACTTGCGATCTGTTCTCATTTTAAACTGGACGTGAGAGCACTAACCGCAAAAAATGTCAAATGTTAATCTTTGCGTTAAGAACTGCTTCAAATGTAACGGTGGCTGTATAGCCTTATAGATGAAATCACCCTTTATTTTCTTTATCCTTTAGATGAAATTCGATTGAGGCTTGCATATTCGAGAATAGTAGCACAGTATTTGCACTCTTACAGGGTCATAACAGTCACAAAATAAATACAAGATGTCATAAAAATTGATACTTAAATGTAGCATAAAATTTGTCCAAATATACCATAAATGCGTTTGCGACCTTCATCCCTAATGAACGAGAAAATTATCAAATTAATTAATTAATCAATTTAATTATTGTTTTAACACAAGCTTCGTCAAGAAAGAAGAATTATTGAGAAATCACTGACAGTTTACTTACTACATGGCATGTGTCAGATATTTGTTTTCACTTTCATGATATTCCGATCTTGTCATCTTCCCTAGAATTCGATTGGCAAGCGTCAGCTCCGCACTGAAGCCTTTTTGTGTCCACAATCCCGAGTTGAGACACGATGGAAGTCCAGCCCATATCGGCGGTGGTAGATCCTTAAACAAAGGGTCGTTCTGATCCTCATCCTTGGACCAGGATGCGGAACTGGAGATCACAAACACGGCGACGAGGATGAATATTATCGGGTGCATGATTGACGACATGTTGGTATGTGGAGCCACGTAGAATCAATGCTTGAACTGTGTAGTAATCGCCTCTGTGACTCAAAATTCACAAATCCTCCATAATCTCCACAACAGCTGCTTCGCGAGTCTGATTCGTATTGTCGTTCAATGAGGAGACACTGACGTTCATGCGGCAATAGTGAAATACTATCACAATAGCAACATGCTTGATTTCAAATATTTTGATATTTCATAGTCATGAACTGTTCACGTTTAATGTATTAGAACATCTTATATACCCTAAATAAGAACATAATTATCCTCACCAATGTTGTGCTCCATTGTATTCCACTATCTTTCAAGATATCTCAACATTGTCTCTTAGAGGAAGGAGAATGTGAATTAGAATAGTCAATTTTACAATTCTAACGTTATCTGATATTTATGATTGAGAAGCATTTTGGAAGAGTGACATGCTAAACTTGTCACAATTTGAAATAATCGCACATCGACTAAACAGAATCAATTGACTTATTTGATTGTGAATTTGTTTGAAATTTTCATGTAGCCAAGCAATTATATAATGAATAGTGTGTTCATCTTCTGAATTACGGAAAGAAATGAGGTTTTGTTTTGAAAATATAATGCGTGTGAGCTTGAAGCATCCGTTTACGGAGAGAGGTCAGGCAGTTTTTGTAAGAGATCAATTTTGTTATACTACAAGCTTTATGCTACGAAGTCAATGCATCTTATTAGTCATTAGGTTGCTATTGGCAGAGATCATGAGAGAGGGCGGCACTAGACTGCTATATTACAGTTCAACGCAAGGGGCTCACTCCAATTGCAAGTTGTTAATCCAAGGCGACACAATATCTGCAATTGTGTCAAATACCAACCGTAAGCAGGACTCGAAATGAATAATTACTTTCATTAGTAGGCCCTATG
This sequence comes from Prostheceraeus crozeri, assembly GCA_907163375.1. Classification (NCBI taxonomy): domain Eukaryota; kingdom Metazoa; phylum Platyhelminthes; order Polycladida; family Euryleptidae; genus Prostheceraeus; species Prostheceraeus crozeri. The sequence continues at coordinate 58,169 of CAJQUW010000831.1, forward strand.
CACATTTTTCTATTTTGCATTTACGTCTCAGTGAATCGACACGTGGCAGGCATGTATTGTGTTTATGCTGTTCTGATCGATAAAATAATTAACACCTTTAGTTTTTGTATTTTTTTGTAATGACACCTGATTTTTGTGTTCACTGTTCTTTTTTCTGTTACAGGCAAATTGTTCTGATAGATAACGCAACTTCATTTTGAAACACAAAGTCAAGAGTTATATACAGAGTAAAGTGGTCAAACACCAGAACTCCAAGAATTTCAAATGATGCAAAATCAGGTGTTGAAGTTTTAAAATAGAGTGGAGTTCATTGCGTCTATCAATGCATGCGCACATACATTGTCTAAGGAAAGATTTATTGGTGTGGCACACCGTTGTTGCCGCCTCATTTCTAGCCCTACTATAAGCCCGTCTACTATAAGCGATAGAAGTACTTTTGATTTCCCAACTACTCTCTCGTGTTGTACGTAGGATGCGAGCATAAATTTAAGGATTATTAAAAATTAATTAATTGCTCACTAATTCCAATTTCCATTAATTGATTTAAAAGAGCAATAATATTGCAAATCTCTGAGCAGAACCCGCTACCTTGAGATACTCATATGGATTTCCGTTAGTCATCCATCACGCAAGACAAGACTTCAAGAATTCAAGAAATAATGGAGATCATAGGCTCAATTTGCGCTAAATATAAAACATCTGCATCGATGAATCTCTACTATTATATAAAGGTTGACTTTCAGCAAAGTTCTTATTCGTATTAAACAAGCGAGATTCGAACTGAAGAAGTTCATTGTGACGGATGATACATACCTCATTGTACTGCGGAAAACAGATTTTGAATTTTGAAGCTCTCAAAAAGCGAATAATTGTCCTTTCTTTAAAAGGCTTATTTACTTGATCGTGGATACATCATACATACTGATAACTGGTAAAATACAGTTCGGCTTTGTGAATATCTCATGACACGAAATACGTTCACATTAAAATGATTGAATTTGTTAAAAATTTTGTTTTATGCAATTTTGCAATGACGCATTGCATCAGTAACCTTTTTGAGACATTTGGGAGTTAACGGGTTAATGTAAAAGAAATTCAAGCTCAGGCTAACTGATTGTTTTGTGAAGGACTTTGGTTGTGAGATGGAAGCTGCTCCAATGTAAGAACAGCAAAAGTTGCCGCAGAATTTGTATTAGAGAGTCAGTCCAGCCGTCAAAATCATTGCGTGAACATCGAAGCAGTTACCGGTATATTACTTGAAAGGTTGAAATTTGTCTCCTGTCGCTTCACTAATGTTTGCAAAATCTCTAAGCCTTAAAGATAATCTGTTTACCGAGAGACCGGTTTTGCAACGACAAAAGACATTGTTTAGATATTACTCGCCTCCACAAGGATCAGTCGGAGACAAGTCATTTAAGAGTTGATCGATGCGGAAAATCTTCTCATAACTTAGGATACTTACAAACGATTATTCTGTCGTTAATAGTTCGATCACTTCCGGTAGACTGAATTTCAACGGTGCCTGCCAAAACGCCACAGGAAATGTGCACCGCATTCTCAGCTTCAGAATGATGAATTTCTACACTCATTGGAAAAACAAATTAAGGCCAATGAGAACTGTTAAATTACTAAGCCTTGATCGCTTGCGACAGAAGAAAGCATTTCCATCATCTAAAAAGCTGTATTTTGCTCACTATACTCGTATATACTCATTGACATAATTAATGAAAGAAACTATCATTGGCTTGAATGGAAGTTTGTTTCATTTTTTTCTCAGGTATGATGCAATATCTCCCTTTCTATGTATTACCATTCAATACATTAGAGAATGGAGAAAGATCCGTGGTGGTCAAATTTCAAATTTTGATATCGATACAACTGTCACAATTGCTTTTACAAATTGAACATAAACGTGAACTGAAATCCAGCTTTTGTAAAATAAAATGGCACACGATCAGGTTACCAGAGGTATGGCTATTGGAATGATTCGTTGTGGTAGAAGTTGTGCGAGTGTTGCCGAAGAGCTGCAACTATCGAGAGTCGTTGTTTGGAGGTGGTGGTGTCGATGGAAAGCAGAAGGAGATGTTAAAAAAAGAAGGGATCTGGTCGACCAAGAAAGTCTGCAGGAAAGACAGACGCACGTCTAGTCTTAGCTGCAAGGAGGAATAGATTTGTGTCAGTCCCAAAGCTAGTCGTGCCTCAAATATAGACTGTAGCGTTTGAACTGTTGCGCTATTAAAGTTGAATCTGCTACATGCGTTGTTTTTCTGTGCTAGCGACTTGGTGGAGATTGTGACTAAATTATCAAGGTATCATACATACATGTATATATACCAGTCAAAAATGAAAGAAGTTAAAGAAGTAAATGTTTCAAAAATTTTGTCAATGAGTATACAATAATGGGCATGGCTGCAACTTTAAATAGGGAGTTGTGTCGATGTTGGGAGATTTGAACTGGTCCTGCTGATGATTCCTGAATAATATTGGATGAAATGGAAGCAATTCAGGTCTGTTCTCATTTTACAACTGATAATGCAACTCAATATTTAATTATTCGATTTATATTTTACTCACTATTGAAGAAAGATGAAATATGAAAATGTCAAGATTTCTCTGTTTGTTAATTTTCCGTATTATCTATGCATTTAAAATGTTTGTTTTTCGAAGACGAAGTCAGTTGAACGTCTGATGCGACTTCGGAGGAAGAAAGACTGAACAGTTCAAAATATCCTTACGTAAAGTAGGTACTTAAGTACTTTTACAGTTAAAATTGGAGATGTCTTTATTGCTTGTGTAAAGAGCTATTGTGATTCACGTTCGCCATCATTTCAGCTGCATTTTAGATATTTTCTTGATTTAAATTGTAGTGTTCTTTATCAATGTATTTGACTATGTAATAATCTGAGTTACTTAGAACGCCTGCACATCTTTCCTTTGTGAGGATCAACAACTTACTAAAACTTCATAATTGTCTGACTGCTTCCATAGATTTTCTTAGTCCGCAGCTATGTATTATAGTTTATTATAATAATATATATTAATTTATTTATTTGTTAATTTACTATTAATCAATTAATTATATATTTTTCTTGCTTGTTTGATAATTACATTATAACTATGATACAGTTATATAATAAACATTTCTATTTTGACTGCTGTTTTCCGAATCATCGCTTTGATCCTATAATTCGATGTAATTCTTTTCCTAGCAGCTCACATCGCAAACCATTTCTGCGAAAATTTGTCGATCAGAACAAAGTGCAAGGATACATGTAATGTCAAATCTACAATCTTTTATTCAGCGTCTTAAATGCGAACAGCATGAAGCGGCGTCTTCCTGCTACTCAACTAAATTTTGGACTGCGTCGAAATACGTTAAATCAACAGTACTTCATTCGCATCCAATAGGTTGATAGCTGAATGCACATCAATTCTCTTCATTGAAACATCGTCATATATGTATTTTGATAATCAGCCTTCCAAACTGATAGTTCTCAACTAAAAGGAAATTTGGTTCGTTCAAGTCTATTTTTGAATTTCTTATTGATCATCATTCTGTGACTGCATTATATTTCCTAAAATCCTTTTTCCAACTATGCCCCACGATAACATTGGATTTGCTGTCTGAATATATCAGTAGCAGCAGGAAGTCTAAAACAAATATTTGCTGAATGGAACAAACAGAAGTTAGAAGGATTAGTATTCCGTAATTAATGTCTTGCTTAAACCTTTAGATTTACATTAAATGAATATTTCAGTTTTGATTATTGGACAGAAGAAGAGCTTCTGGGTTGAAGGTGTATTTCACTGTCATTGTCTAACGCAAACGAAGTCTCTTAAATTACTTGGGAAACCATTAATTGATTTTGATGATTCTTCGCCCAATGAAGGGTGATTTGCTGGCATAATTCTAGCCATGAATCAGCTCCTCTGCAAGTCCTATATCTAAGCCTTGTCCTAAAGATATTTGATCTTGGTCCACTGTGGAAGGTTACCCTTGTCACCTATTCTGCGAAGCACCTTTTCGAAGGCCTGGATTTCGGTAAATTTCAAATATTTTTGTTAAATAATTTCCAATGAAATAAGTTATCGAAACACATTTGTGCAGCATCAATTCTATAAACCATCTGATAATCCAAGATACCGGAGAATTGGAATACAGACTGCATGACTTGTAGCAGCATTATTTTGTGCATTTATTTTCATCATAACAAGAAACATCCATCTAATTTTCAAGTTAGCATACATCTTAAAATAACTGAATTCTATTTTAAAAAAAGTCGTTGATGTATGGGACGGTAATTGTTACTGAAAAAACATTCTACATGGGCAACTCACTACTAAAAATCACTTGTGCTCAAAAAACATTTCCCGGTGCATTTCACCAATTTGACAATGTTAAGTTTGAATTATTTCGGTTCTGAAGTTTTAAAAGGCAATTTTTCCAGTATAAGAAGCTAAGAGAGGTAAAGCACATGAAGACCATCACTGAAAAAAGGCTCCCACACGCCAAAAACGTTGAACTGTGATTTTCATGCAGTTCTGAGCAGTGCTTTCCACAAGTTGTCGGTGAATGGGAAGTAGACCCTATGTCTATTCTTTCATAATTGGTGCTTCTAATGTGTGACTCAAAGCCTAGTCCTGCAATAGGCCCCTACTTGGCAAGCACTGATCACTGAAAAGAGATATTTCATTCTGACTACAAGGCTAATGTCATAGGCAATATACACTACATGCCCGTTAAAGATTTTCACTGTTTATTTAATCTGAACTGAAATTATCCGTAAGAACAGACGCTATTAATCTAATATTAAGGGATTTGAGCTGTTGCGTCATCAATTTGTGACTTTATCATTTTTAACAGTAATTTGTAGATATTTTCTGTGAAGCTGTTATCGTCTGACGGCTATTTTAGCTAATCGTTTACAGCTAGCAGTGTACTTCGCTACACCATTACACTGGAGAGTGACGGAAGGAAATACAGAGCAGAGCACTAATTAATTGATTTTAGAACTACTTTTGGAACATAGCACTGAGTTTGCGAAATGTAGTATATATTAAAGAATCCATGCAAAGCGTATGTTTATATTTATTTTGACCCTATCAGAACCGGGTGTTTTTTCGAGTCATAGGACCGGTGTAACAGTTTATTTTTACTCCCTGACAAAATTTACTCCCCAGTAAATTTTTCCTAGGAAATTTTTACTCCCCCAGTAAAATTTGCCTAGGAAATATTTACTCCCCCCTGACAAAATTTACTCCCCCAGTAAATTTGGCCTAGAATATTCTACTCCCTAGTAAATTTAGCCTATCCGATGCAGTTTGACTCGCAGATTTCAAATCTGTTATTGTTATGCCACAAAAACCCAGTTTTTGCTCAGCAAATGCGATTTTACTTTTTTGGAAGTCAGTTTGCGAAGTTAGCGGAACCATTTTTTGTTACTGACTACTGTTTTCTTCAATTCATGCTAGTCCCATCAATTTGAGGTTCCTAAGAACGAATCTGCAATCAGAATTGTGAAATTCTATCTCATATCAGAGATATCTAACTCTTTACTGGGGGAGTAAATTTTGTCAGGGGGGAGTAAAAATTGACTGGCACACCGGGGGCACTCCCCCTCAAACTTTCCATGTTCCGAAGGATAAAACTTTCTGAAACTGGAGGTTACCATTTATTTCGAATCTCCTCTTTCGAATGGTAGTGCCTATTTTGCATGATTCGAAGACCTTCATACCAAAACTTTAAATTAAAATTGAATATTCAATTTATAATTTTATGAATACATGTATATTTTTTGACTCTTCAAAAATTGTTCATTGCAAATAAAGTATTTGTGAAAACTATAGCTCAATTATATGGTGTTATAAGAATAATATTCTAAGTTAATTTTTGTGCTATAAATAGCCATTTGAAATTTGAACGTAAATAATGTCTTTTCATGTAGACTATTGCTTTTTTCTATCTTTACAAAAATCTCGTTTTAAAGACATATTCGTTACAAAGACAAGGTTATCATACATTCCGAATGTAATCTTTCGAATGGTGATATGTATTTTGTATCATTCTGCGGGTCTCATATCCAAAAATTCGCATGAAAACTTCATATACTTCATAGAACTATGCTGCATCAAGGTGGCCATAAAGTCGCGCACCAAGATTTTAATTGGTCTTATGGATCTCTAAATGACTTAAGGAAAACATGAATTAGTTGTGAACAAAGAAATTTATATTTACGAATGTTCAAAATGCTGCCCTTCAGCAGCCAGACATAAATCAAGCCGATGGTGAAAGTTATCAAACACTCGATTGAGCAAACTTGAATCACCGTTGATTTACTGACAGGCATCCCGAATTCGAGTTCTCAAATGATCCAGGTCATTCATGCGCTCGGAATACACTAGTTGCTTTGTGTATCCCCAAAAGAATAAATCCATGGGATTCAGATCAGGGGAGCGTGGAGCCCATTCAACTGTCCCCCTTCGACCAATCCAATTTTCGAAGTTTTGATCCAGCCAGTCACGCACTTTCAAGGCATAGTGTGGAGGCGCTCCATCCTGCATGAACCACTCAGGTCGACCTTCTCCAATTGAGTCTAGCTGGGGCAGAAGTTCTTCTTGCAGCATTTTAAGATACCTGCTGCCGTCAAGCGTTGAGTCAAAAAAGAAGGGTCCTAAAACATGGTCTTTCCACAGACCGCACCAGACCGTCAGTTTCACTCCGCCATGTTCTCTTGTGGCCAGTGTTCCAGTGTGGATTCTCCCGCGCATAGTAGCGACAGTTTTGCTTGTCCACTTCACCATTCAGGTAGAAGTTAGCCTCATCGCTGAAGAGAACTTTCTGATGCACCATGTCAGCTGATCTTCATCCAGTTGGTTTTTAAACCATGTCGTCATTTCCACGCGTAGGTCCGAATCGTCTTCGTGCAACATTTGGAGAATCTAAAGCTTGTATGGATGGAAATGCTCTTCTTTGACTATCTTCTGCATCGTGGATCGGGGAACGTTGATTTCACGAGATGATCTGCGCACGGACTTCTTTGGACTCTGTTCAACTTTATCAAGAATGGCTGTTCTTGTCTCATCAGATATTCTTGGACGTCCACTTCGCTCTTTGTCATGAACACTACCTGTCTGTTTGAACTTCAAGAGTAACCAACCGACTGAAGATTGACTAACATTCATTCCTTCATGCTTTGAATTGAACATTGCAGCAACAGACCTGTTTGTCGCACCTTCTCTTCCACAGAGTAAGATAATTTCAACTCGGTGTTCAATTGTCAAAGACATGCTCGCTAGTTGTGATTAAGAAGCCATTGTTACTTCCATTTATTCGATTTGAGAGTAACACTCATGTCATCATCGGTACTATTGTCATCTACATCGAATTACGCTCATTCATGAAATGAAGAGAACAAATTGTCATTCTGTAAAAGTGTGATTGAGGTGTGATTGTTTCTAGCTAGAGTGTATGTCAAATATGGCTTGGTGCGCGACTTCATGTCAAATATGGCTTGGTGCGCGACT
>CAJQUW010000832.1:0-20935 GCA_907163375.1 Prostheceraeus crozeri
AATGAGACAGTAATTGTTTTCTTCAAAGGTGACTCCAATGATACTCAGTCGTAGATTTACAGGCTTTGTAAACTCCTACGCTTTCAACCACCTAGATCTGCATCTGCTGTGAGGTTGTACATAATGAAGTAGCATTCTTGTACATATCCATTTGTAATCACAGTTGAATCATCTGTATTAAAACATGTTCAGGGCGGTGAAAAAGAACCATATTTCACGTGCGGAATTTAACACATTCTTTGATAATTAGGCTTCATATGCTTTGCAGTATACAAATTTCCCATCCTGATATGGAGAGTGCTTATTTTTGCTAAACATTAAGAGTGTTGGAAATTGGGGGAAAATGGGATTCTTTTCAAAAAGCACCACATGAAATGCCTGCATTTTCCACATTATGTGATATGACACCGCCCTTTGGCATTGCAGTGGGAGGGGAAAAATGATTTTGGTGTAGGCATGTGAGGGATGATCCCGCACCAATTGTGATGTTTGTCAATACACTGTGATTAACTGGAATACTATTGCATTATTTTTCATCAATCCTGTCGCATGCTCGTTGATGACTGACGGGTTCATTGTTACTCGCCTTACATTGGAGCACGGCATTACTTATGTTTGACTTTGATAGTTTGTAGCTCCGAAAGCCATTAACGCGAACTCAGGATTTGCACGAATAAATTTTATTTGGCATTTTAAACCTGTGATAGCAGATATCTAGATTGACGAAGGAAATCAAGATAGACGGGTCCTTTGAACAGTATAATTCCTTTGAATCCGCTGTTAAATCCATTCGTCTTTTTCAAACCATTGTATTTGAGAGATCATTCCAAATTATCCCTTGCTGATCATCATACCACCCATAATACTTGCTAGTGCTGACTGTTTAGCTTGCTTTTGAAATTGAGTCATTGTATTGTATATATGACTCCATATGGATATGCTCGATCCCGCCCTTCAATCTGTTTGTCAATTCAATATTAGATAACATCTGAGAACAGACTGGCAATAGGAAGATTTTGCTAAATCCCACTTTATCCTTGGATGAATCCGCATATTTGTACATCAGTCTTCTTAATTTGTATACATCCAACTCTAAATCTACAGTTAGGATTGACAGTCAATATAATCTTGAGGATTACCAGGTATATCATAACTGAATAGGCTGTTGGTTACCATCGATATTTGTTGTGGGGACTATATCAACAATAGTTGAGGAAATAATTGTCAGTTTTGATTGAGGTGGTGAATCGAAGAAAACACACCAAAGCCGAATTGATACTCCTGCATCGTATTAGCTTTACAAAAATATGTTGTCTTCTTTCGTTTTGACTTGTTTCCAGTCGCTTTTGGTGGAATTTCGTTTTGCGCTCTTTCTTGCTTTCACACGCACGTCTTGATTTTAGAACGTGCTGCTCTGGTGGGCTTTTTACTTCTCCTACGCCTTTGCTTAGTAACTCGACCTGATCTAACTTGTCTTGACTTCCTACGTTTCTTCCGAACTGTACGCCTCGTCTTTGTTAAATCATCTAATGCGTCTATCTATGGGCAGATTGCTGTGCACGCAATTTCATGGATTCACCGATATTCTCCCCTTGAAGTGCATCAGCTGCAACATTTGCACCAAAGTCTAAAGCTCTGTTTTCCAACCCGCTTCATGAATGGTACGCCATACTTTTTGATGTGTTGGGAGAACCATTACGTCTTAGTGCACCGAATATGCCTCCTCCAACTTGTCGTCTACCTCCAACAAACACGGGATAACCGCTCTGATATTGATGGTCTACTGTAAATGCCTGTCATTAATGACTATTGAATAACTATGGAAAGTCACAATAGCGTAAAGCCTTATTCTCGTGACTAATATTGTAGGGTCAAAACAGTAACACCACCACAGAACGGTAACTACTTCTCCTGCGTCATCATGAATTGATATGTCAATTCTATTGATGAAATTTCGGCTGATAGTAGATACATTGTGTTAAAAAATTCTCGATTGATTAGTTGCTTCCTTACGGATGAGTGAGGAAATGTGCGCAGAAGTGGGGCCTCAATGTCGCCAACCCTTGTATATTCAATAATGTTACAATAGACGTATAAGTTACTTATATCACGCTCTAGTGATGGGGCTGTATCGCCTATTGATGTGCCTTCATAAATAGTTGATTTTGAGAATCCAATGTGGTCGTTAACACGCTATCCAGCTTGATAAGAGAGTTCTTCCCTACCTTTACAATCATGCGTTACTTATGTGGGTCATAAGAAAAGTGATATTCATCTGCATCAAGGTAATCTACACCAAACTCATTTAACTTTGTACACAATTGATATGGCGTTTTCAAGCTTTCAATGTTCAAATTAACTCTTTTTACAAGTTCACTGGAAGTAGACAATTCATCACCCAATATGTCTTCGCTGTATACTGGATGGATATCCCATGAAGCATTTGTTGATGCCTTGAGTTTAGAAGAGGACAAATTGAACCTTCAATGTATCATTAACTCTGTCAACCAAGGTGCGCTTTCAAGGCCCTTAAACATCCCAATCATTTCAGATCCGAATTCAATAACAGCGGGACTCAGACTTTTCCAATGGTGTCTTTTTAGTAAAAACAATAAATTCTGCCTCCGTTTCAACAGTACATAAAGTTACTTTCTCTTTCTTATATTCACAAGTCATTAACGTTTCTGGCACTGATCCTTGAAACTTTCTTGCAAAGTCTTCAACACTTCTAATGACCTCAAATTTATTTTTTACTCGGATGCTCCTTTTTTGTAATGCATTACAATGGCACAATTCTACATTTAAAATCGGTGACTTTCCTCTCCGAATTCCACCCACGTCCATTGTACCAATACCTTGATGAGAAAGTTGTTCTGGAATACCCAAAAGTATGACTCAAATCCTTACCTAATACAAGAAGAACATGCTTCCCTTCCTTCATCAATTTTGTTGACCCCTTTATGACTGGTTTGTAGAATTTATTCAAAGTCAGCTTGAAGAGATCATTTGTTCGTTCAAACATTCTACCGATTTCCTTTTCTGTATTTGCAAGCTCATTGTGGGAACCTTAGAATCAAAAGTTGACGTTGCAAATGCCTTTTGAATTTTAATCATGTTTTGGACAGATGGTAAAGATGTTGAAAAAGGATGTAAAGTTAGATGATGAAAAGCCCATGTACCATGTAGACTATTTTGAAATATGCGAAAGCAATCATCCTTCTCTCGCACTTCTTTATGTAATTCAAAATAGTTGTTCTTTAGCAAACTGATATCGTTGTAATAAGTAATTTCAGTTAGAGCAACTTCATGGGGTCCATGCAGAGTAATTGGATTAGCGAATTCAACATAGTATAGAGATGGTTTGTTACTTGGGAATATCTTGGGGTTGCTATTGCTTGGAAGAATGATGTTGAAGTTAGTAGACCATGTTAAACTCATATGGAAGAAGTCACATGTTATATTAGCTATAAAAAGTTACGAGTGTCTACCCACCTCCACATTTTGTAGATCCTGGGCGTTATCCAGCTATTGAATGAATCAGGATATCCCTTCCATTTAACTAGATATTTCCTTTGATTGCCATGACCTTTCCTCCTAATTATTTTGTCAATCATATACACCTCTTCACTTCTGTCTACTACTTGCAATTCATAAGAGTAAAATTTTCCTTCAATTGGATTGCCATGGTAATCTATTAATTTATACATGGTGGGTCTAAATTTTGTATTTACTTCATCCACAAAAAACTCTTCTTCAGTCCAATTAGGTAGATACCCCTTCTCAAATGTAGACTTAACCTTTGAAATCCGAACTCTATCACCAACATTAATTTTCTTTTCATTGGAAATGTTTTTCGCTTTCTTATCATACAATCGAAGCCATACATCCATCGCATTATCTGGGGTAACATCAACTGGTTTCATCTTAATGATTCGATGGTAGCTTTCATTGTAATTCTTAACAAATTTCTGCAGCTCACCTACCCAAACATGTGTATTTTTTGCAGTGAAATAGCGCCATATTTTTGTCTTCAGTGTGCGATTGAACCTATCAACCATGGCAGCTTTATAAGCACTTTTGACCTTAAACAATTCCACATTATGTATTTATAGCCATCATTGTACTGTGATATCTGTTGCATGTCAGCCAAGTCCGCTTGCCATTGACTATCTATATTGTTAACAACATATTTTCTTGTTGGAAACCGCTTTCTCGCATTTTTGTGAAGAGTGTAAGTCGGTTGACTCCTTAACCACTTCTTGACTTTCTCTATTCCCACACCTGCTGCACGAGCTAGAACCTCCGGACGACTGAAACTTGCGGGGTGATTTAAGTCGTAATAAATCTTTCTGAGTTTCACTGCTGTACTCATCGTCTTTGTTCTGATTTGCACGCGTATTACTCCCACAGCAACTGCTAACACAATTGATATCAACCTCTATTCCCTCTTCTCCTTTACCTTCGAGCGCAGATTTCAAACAGCAGCAAAACTTTTGTACGCGACAGTGATGAGAAGCAGAAGCTTAATTTATATTTTGTCTTAATATTTACTATAACTCCTTCGCAACACGCATTGAGCGCCTAGTAGCTCTTTTTGGTTGAAGATCATTGGGATCATGAAGCTCTCGCTTGACCGCATCGTGGGTGTTTTACTCTTTGATATCATCTTGTAAGTGACCCTTAACCAATTCATTCACAGTCGGTCCTCCAATAATATTGTGAGGTACATTTTGATCAGATAAAATTTTCTGAAAATATGACCACCTTGTGGTGCACCTAGTTTTCGCCTTACATCTCTGACAGCATATTGCAGAAGGTCATCTATGTGACTATTTCTAATAACATCACCAGTTGTTTCATCTATTATCTCCCCTCTCTCATTGAACTTCACATGTGGATCAATGAAGTCAAATAATCGCTCAGCGCGCACACGATATGCGATATGGTCGAGGTGTTGACAAGGTTATAAATCGTCGCAACTTGTCACGAATCTGTGGCCTCTCATCAATGTTTTCATCTGCTAGCTGCATTCGTCGATAGGGATCCTTAATCTTCTGAATTTCCATATCCTTTTGTGTTAGTTCCTTAAGTTGATTCGTAATAGGTTGATCTATATTTTTGACTTCCTGTGCACTTTGTAATGTAGTCAATTGTACATACTCCTCTTGAGGAATGACTACCATCTTAGAATACGACATGTTTGAAAATAATAAGGCAACAAAGTACATTGCTTAAAACTAACTGTGAACCGAGAAAACTGTTATTGGTTCAGCGGAATTAGGTATGATATTTGTTCGAAATCGAAGTCGTTCCGGACATTCCTGGGTTAAATCAATAAATAGATAACCATGTGTGGTTTCTTTGTTACATCTTCATATATTTTTGAAAGTACTTTAGGTTGTTGAGGTTATATCTGTCTACTGAGATGATGTATCTGACTGCTATCTCTTGGATTTTTAAATATTGCCAAATAATGTGTATTCAAACTTCTAGTTCTTTGCTCTTTCCCTCCATCGAAGATGTTTTGGGTGATGTAGATAATAAAAGCTTCCCTATGATGTGCAGTTTGAATGAAAATTTCAGTTACACCCTTTGAAGATTTGCTTTCTCGTAATAGATCATCTAATACTAGTAAGTCACCTGCTTTCATATCCTCAGTTGATGGCAACCCTTGCTTCAACTCATAACCTTTCTGGCGAAGTGCAGAATGTAGTTGTGGTTGAAATATTCCATAATACCATTTGACTCTCTTAATTTCCTTGTTAAACATTTCATTTCTATATTGTAGCAATTCAGTTACAAATGTAGTTTTACCGGACTGACTTGGTCCAGCGACACACATTGTGCGATCAGTGAATAGACGAAAATCTGTCATCTTATAGTTCCATTAGCATTAAACTCATCATCCCGCTAATTTTGCTTAGAACAACAAAACAGACACATGTTCCAGATCACGTTTATTTACATTCAGAATAGAAACTTTCAAGTTACATTTACAAATTAAATCATTTGTGTTTCCTCATCACAATTAGGATTATAGAAAGTTTTTAAGTCAGCATCTTGGCGCTTCAACTTCAATTTAGGATTTCCATCTTTAGATTTCCGCCCTCGCTTTTTGCTCTCTTCCTTCCCATCACTTGAAGCAGTCTTATCAATGTTAATTAAGCATTTATCAATTGGTAGTGGTTCATAGACTAGTTGAAGAACCTTCATTTGTAAAGATGCGACTTTACAAGTCGAACCATGTGAACCAATATAAAGTCGGGTAACGTGCACTAAGCCCATATAGCGGCCCCGTTTGAGATCATCACATTCCATCGCGTTTGTAAAGAGATCGAATGCTTGAAAATGATCCGATAGTTTTAAAAACAGTGTATCGAATTCCGGCAATTCCTTGTAACCAACTCCTTCATCTAATGCCTTTCTCCAATGAGTGGGAGCACTTTCAGGCAGATCAACACATTCTTTCGCGAAAGAGTCAATAGTTTTAAGAATCACCTGTTGCCATTTTGGAAAAGTCACTCGCATTTGTCTCATATTGCTATACCCTGATGTAGACATACCATTACTGTGGAAGAATGGAACTTGAAGATAAAAGCCATCATCACCATAATTCAAGGTTTGAAAGTAGAATGTATTTCCAATCCCTTGCACCTTTCGTGTCGGACGAAGCTTCAAGAGATCTTTCTCAAAAGCGTCACCTTCCTCTCTGATTGTATACATTTTCTGAGTCATGTTTCAACAAGTACTTATTCGGAGCTTTCAACCAGCGCAAATGAATTGTCACTTGAAAGTGGTAAAATATCATTAAAGTGTCTTCCTTATATACACCTATATATGACTCATCAATCAAAGTGATGACGTGTCACTTTATAATTCGCTAACCTTATATTAACATTGCAGCAGTTGCTGCAATCCTTCCAAGCGGACTATTGATTACACCATTAATACTGTTTCCAATATCATTTAACATACTTAGAAACCCACCACCACCGCGCTGAATTAAGTTTCGCCTTTTCTTATCACTACTCCTTGGATTTGAAAACTTTTTTATGCTATTCAAAGAGCCAGCATTCAACAGAGGCTTGTAAATAGGTAGACATTTGTGTATTGCAAAAGCTAAATCACGAATGAAATCATCACTTGAATTTTGAATCAATTTACACTTCTTCTTATTATCAGTATCCTGTTTAACTTTCGCAACGCCTTTTTAAACTGACTTGAAGGTTTGAAGGACCGTTTCGATTGACGAGAAGATGCCTTCCGTTTTACAGACATTTTTATTCTAATATGGAAATAGATAATACAATTACAATTTTTGCTTAGTACTTACAACATTATACACAAAAGTTTACAGCATTCACATATCACGCAGAGTTTGTTGCTGGTACTTATAAAATTACATAAAACACTAACAAGTTGTAGGGGGAAACTGATATACACTCACATCGGCTAGAGTCTGATTTGTAGCAGTTATGAGCTGCTCAATGTCTTTCATTAGATGTTTTGAAATTGGACAGCACATACAGCAGGGCTTTGAATGGAAAGTCTTTAAAATATTGGCATAGTATGCCCGCAAACTGATTACCTCAGAATGTCCTTGAGCAGCCAAATTGATGCTTACTGATGGCGGTCCACTGAACAAGTCCCAGTTTGCATTTTCTCACCTTCTCGTCATAGTAGCTGGAGGTGATAATGTCATGGAGACATGTGTTGAGTTTCCGTTGGATACTGCTGCACCAACAGCGAGAGTATTCCGGTACAATCTCCGTTTGAGCTAGTGGGCGAAATACTTCATTGAGCCAAAATCTTGCAACTCGTGTAAGAGCGTTGTTCACGACTCTCAATAACATTCTCTGCACCACAACGTCCTCTCCGCAGCGGAAATACTTCACTATTTCCTCCATCAGATCCACCAAATCCGCTTTATAGCCAGTTATATTCACGGCAGAATAAAATATATTGCCGGTGAAGAGTTGACTTCGGTAAATTATTGAAATGGGAATGTTGGTAGTGAACGACATGCTGATTGACATTCTATTAGCCTCAAATCATGCTTGAAATAGAACGGTACAATGTCCTCCTTATATAGAAAAGTCACACAAAGACACAATAGTGACCAATCACAGACCTGCATGATGACTCATCATGCACGATATACAGTGACTGTTGAAGATATTTCTTGATTACAAAGGGGACAAGATGAAGTTTCCAAGGGTACATAACATGTAGAACACATAACGCTATGAGAACATGGTAACACACTGTTACACTGTTTAAAACATTTAACGCAGTTCCGTTCACATAATAATTTAAATGTCTCTTTTTCTAATTTCCTTCTGAAGTCACTTTTATTGGGAGAACTTTTTATTAAAACACTGTCAGATGTCTCCTTCTTTCCATATCGTTCCAATTTGATCCTCCTAATTTCACTATCATTGCAGTGTAGCATGGAGAAATCCTCTATCCACCTACGATCCAAATTGTGATTCATAGCATCCTCATCTAGATCCATTAGTCGATCAACTAAATCACCAGCGTTGATATTTTCACTGAGATTTATTACAGTTTCTATAGCTTTGAACGAGTATCCAAGGTCTCTTGCGACAACCCAGGACGTTGGGATACTAATCATCATTATGTATATCATCAAACAACTATCTCATATTTATAGCATAGTTTGTCTACGTAAAAGGAAAATCAATGTGTCATCTTGATTACAATGGTTGCAATAGTCACAATAGTCGCAATTGAGCAAACCCATTCAAAATCAAACAACGGACGTCTATCGGTACGTACCCAAGTGCTCAGAACCAAACCACACAAGTTCGATCATAGACGTTCCGAAACACAGTGTACTCAACCGAGTGTACCAAACACATGTACCTATCCAGTAAAACAGATCTCATACAGGTTCCTATTTATAACACTGAATTATACATGTACCTATCCATGTACCTATTGATAACTAAATTATGCATGTACCTATCCATGTACCTATTGATAACACTAAATTTTACATGTACCTATCCATGTACCTATCCCTCGCAAGTAGGGCACAGTTTTCACTACTAAGGAATGAACCGTGATAGTGAAAAAAGGATTGTCGTTCTTTTCACTCTGTGATTCGGTAGAGAAGACAAGCCGCTCTAGCTTCGATCACACTTGCGCACCAAAGGTCACATCAGAGACAAAAATGAAATAATGCTAGTTTGTTTGAGATCATTACTTTTTACCCTCACGTTAATCGTGTATGATGGCTCCTCCAAGGCGCATATTAAAATCGAAAGTGTGCTCATATTTTTTGGAGAAGGATGGGGGATTTTCCTGCCTGGTAGAGACTGGAGAAAAATCGTGTGAAGCACGCATCAACTAAATGGGAGGAGCCCTTAAAGCGACATCATAAATCGGAAATGATTGATAATTGATGCAGCAATGATCACCAAAAAATAGGTTCAGGTACTATGATGTACGTAGGTTAACAGTTTTTTTTAAAAAAACTAGGCTTTATATAATTGCCACTCGGGGTCGGAGTCCTATCAAAATGATAGGACTCCGCATTCCTGCTTCAAATATACACCACTACTAAGCTTATTATTAATACGTGTAGTAAAGAGATTATTTGAGCTTATATACACGATTTTCTACTTCTGGCTTCTTGACAAATAATATTGAAAACCAGAAAACAAACGCATGTAGTATTTGCGAAATGGAGAATAGTTTTGTGCTCGAATATGCATATCAATATGTCTGTATGAATTGGTGATATCAAAACATCGTTATTTTGAATGTGTGTGTATGATTTTAAAATGGAGTTTTCCCAAACATTGCTATTGTTGTCAATGGCCACCCCTTCCGATTTTTTCGGGCCGCGGCCCTGTGTTAGCAATTACGTACATCCCTGATACAGGAGTTTCATGACTTGAATATGCGAGTAGCTGACTGGGGAAACGGTTTTGATTATAAGGACTTAATTATTAGTGATCAAGATTTGTGAAGCAAGATGTTAGAATCTTCGCTTTTCAATTAAACCATGGCGATGCAAGAAAACTGAACCATGGACGTTGAAATGTTGTTAATGAACAACCAATGTCATCCACCGAAATGAATTGCATATCTTGCTGCTGAAATTTACATTGTCTGAGCTTCCGCCGATAAGGCGGAAGGATTAAGTTATTGTATAGAAAAATAAAAAGTCATATCAAAATATTGATTTTTTGGACTCAGTCTTTGTCCTTACTATTCAGAGCATATCCTGATGACAGGGTAAAGCCGGGTATTATCGACATAAAAATAGTTTTCCGCCTCTCACGGTTCTATTTCTTGGTTTTGATATGAACTGTGATATCCAAGTAATCTCTTCTTACTCGAATTTGTTAGTTTATCGATTTAATTTATGATTCTAGGTGAAAGTAAGGTGTGTAAACTATAATGCTCGTATATCGACACCTTGTCGAGTAATAGCCTATTGAATATTGACAGTTCCAAAAAAGAAGCATCAAAATTTAACTGGTACAGTAGACTAAAGACATTAGAAATTGTATCAAGCGAAATTTCACACATTTTTTGTTTCTTTGATTGTCTGATTGGTTGAAATTTCATAAACTGAAAGCTGTCTAGATAGGCGAATCCAGACGAAGAGGAAATCCGTACCTTTTTCATGCATGCAACGCATGCGCGTGTAACACAGCGGAGGTGATGAAGTTTAGCATTTCCAGCAGTCAAAGAGAAACAGATTTGTGGAATTTTGCTTCATGTGATATCCCTGTTCACCAATCAACTGCTAAATAAAAGACCATGTGTATGGCCGCCACCAGGCTGCTTTTTTTGTGTGAAAGTGGCTAAAGATATCCCCAATTGCCTTTGCTTTGATAGCGATCATGTTGCTACTTAGTGGCATTTAACCCTCATACGGCGCACTGTTTTTTCCTACACCAACGGCGCACATGTAACATTTGTTACACTATATACTTATTTTCGAGTTCACAAAGGCTATCCGCCAATAAGTCTATTATATGATGCTTGACACTTACATTGAATGATTATCTGTTTTTATACATCCCAACACTTTGTTATAACCCCCGAAGCCATAGAATTAGGAACTTGAAATAGTCATCTCAATTGTATCAAATGTAGGCCTAGATTATTCCCGAAAGATAGAGATAAGAAAATAGCTTTGAAGTTCTTATTTGATATATGTATACGTATCTAATATCAATCTATTACAATATTTTTCTCAATCTTATGTAGAAAATGTCAGTGTCATTCATTTTACATGATAGACAGACGAAGGACGCATGATCAGGACACACAGGGCAGCGACAAGTATCACAAACTTTACGTACTAGTCGGCGTGTTTTGCATAAACTGCAAACGACGAGGTTTAACCATCTTGTTGTGCAACTGTTGCTGAAGTCGATGAAGATCCCTCCTGAATAAGCCCAGTGGAAATAATAGTCTTTCTCACCGGAGTTTGCATGTACAGATTGATCGATCGTTTTTCGATCAAAGGTATTATCAATTCTTCACAGAGGTCACTGATAAAAAGTCGACGAGCTTGTAATTTCCCTGAATAGTCTTCAGGATGCATGATCCGCCAAAGAATTCAAGGTTGCAAGATCCACGCAATTGAAAAATAGTTTCATAGGCCAGCGATTGATTTTTCGATTACATGAATATGTTTGTACACGCTCGTCGCAGGAATCTACCGCACCTTTCGTTGAGTTGTAGTCCAGTACTATGACAGGTTTTCGACTATGACTTTCGTCTCAGACACAGCCACTTCATGGTGCATTGTTGAAAGTAAAGTTACCAGCTTTTTCCTTTTGGTCATATAAGAACAAAGCGTAAGGAGTCCGTGAAATCCAAACATTGACGAATACATTTCTCTTCCGCGTGTTATCTTCATTGCATCAGAAATTTCTGCCTTGTTCATTCGGAGAGTTCCCAGTAAGGACAGTCTAATTTGCAGGAGCTCATTTGCTAGGGGGACCGAAGTAAAACATTATCTACAGTTACATTCCGACCCGATCCAAACAAAGGGCGACATAAATCAAGAACAACTCGTTTGGCTAAACCAACTTCTGGCAGATGACCTTCCTTGCCCAAATATATATGCAAATTGTACGTGTAAGCATTGCTACTATCATTCAATAACCATACTTTGATTCCGTATCGACCTGGCTTTTTCGGCATATATACTCGAAACGGACACTTTCCGCGGAATCGGATAAGTTGTTCGTCAACAGTCACGTAAGCATTTTGGACATAGCACGCACGGCAGCGACTGGCAAATAAGTTCATGAATTCCTGAAAAGCTGCCAGCTTATCACGACTACGTCTTTCTAACCTGCAAGAGAAGATGTACATGAATAACGCAGACATATATCAAATACTCGTACTCATATATAATCTCACCTTGTTCTTTTATCATCAAATCGAATCATTCTCAGCAGAAGCTTGAACCGGCATAGACTCATGGTAGCACGCGGACGAGAGCGACCATGTCTTTCACTCCATAGTTGTTCATAATTTTCATGTGAAGATCGACAGATTCCGATCAGCAAAAGAACTCCAATGAATGCCATCAATTCTGTATTGTCAAGAGGCTCCCAACGCTTGGCTAACCAACTGCCTTCTCCTTGTTGCTGGATCAAACTTCGTGCATAATCATTTGTGTGAACAATAATCAGATTTTGCATTTCTTAAGTTATAAACTGTTCCAACATAAGTCGCTTAGTACCAGCGGAACGTCGAACGCTTGCCGTTGGACCGAAGATATCACGAAAGATATTGTGGGACCGAGTTTGAGATGAATGACGGAGGAGTTGATGACCAGGAAATATCTGAATTTCTGCATTGAAAATCGGACACATGGCTAGGAAGGCCAGCTGATGTGTTTGGTGTATGGTCAACTTCATCTACCCTGTCTTCGTCTGTTGAATCGACTTCACTGTACAATTCGTCTAAAACATTATCCTCAGTCTCAGAGGCGCTGTCCGATGCTTCATCATCACTCGTCTCATTCTCAAACAAAGCAGCAATTGCTCTCTGCGCGGCCACTCGACGACCTGACAATCCATGAGTTGTCGATCTACTCATTGGATGATTTGAGGAACGTTTTTGAAATTTATTCCTAAAGATTGCTGCGTCAGTCAAACTAAATAATTAGATTGAATCATGATTGCTGATCTTATACAAAAGTCATTGAACAATAATGTAACAAACGTTACATGGTGCGCCAAATAAAGGTGGTGATTAAATCTGCGTATTTAAATATAGTACGCCACCATCTAAATTACTAATAACGGTGCAAAATGATAGCCAATGAACATTTATAGGATATCACCGATGCATAACAGCAAGGAAGCAGTGTAAGAAAAATAATGACAAGACAAAGATAAAAGTAACAAATGCTACACGTGCGCCGTATGAGGGTTAAAGTAGTAACATTCAAAGTAGGCACGGATTTCAAATTGCCGTTTTGTAAGAAATCATTAGAACAAAAAAATGAGCACTTTTCAAATACCATTTACATGGAATTTGCTCCCCAATGAAATAAAAAGCTCAAAATCAATTAGAGAATTCAAAAAGAATATAAAATCGTATCTAAAAAAAATATGGACTCATTTTAGAAACCTGACCACTCTTACTCTCTGCTCTAAATGTTATCCAAAGCTAAGCATCAGATGCGTTCGCAGAACAAATTCTCTGAGTTTTATGAGTAGCTACGCAGCAGCACGCATACTCTCTAGTGTTTGAACAATTTCTTTCTGGTTTGTGAACAAACATGTATATAATTATGTGCGGGCCAGTCATATAGGGGAACACGGGGCATAGCGGATCACCTAAGGTTTAAGCCCATCTACCAACCAAACTAGTCATATTAGAGTAACATATTTAGGTCTAAAATAAAGCCCAGAGACCACAGATTCATAAAAAAGTGTTGATCGGCAGAGATATCAAATATATTAATCACCACAGACAAAAATATAAAATTACAAATTGATCCACTATGCCCCACCACCCCGGGGCAAAGGGGATCAGATAAGTTGATCGAAAAAGATAAGCTTTTCCGAGTAAAATATCTCAATCATATCAGCAGAAGTCACAGACAAAGTACTCATTCGTGTTCTCGTATCCTGTGCACAGCATGTGAGCCCACTGCTCACACTTCTTGCTTGTCCGTTGAACCTTTCGCTTTCTTTTGTGACTTGAATCACATGTCCTTTGAGGCAGCGGAGACTTTTCCAGAACAGTTTCCATGAATGCATTGCATGTTGATGTGGAATGGTCGATGTCAGGCTTAGTAGGCCTATCATCAGAAGTGACAGCTAACGATCTGGATCTGGGTCCTCCCACGTAAGTCATATCATCAGGAATGACGTTGCTTTGATCTGACTTTTCTTGTTCGCTTTGATTTTCTTTTGATTTAACGTTAATAGTTGGAGTGGAAAGGACGACATTGGAGGGGGAGAAGTCTGAGTCAGCAAAGAAATCTGCGTTTTAAGGAAATATCCCAGTGGATTCGAAGCCTTTGATACACTTTGACATCGTCGCAGTGGCAATGTAAGCCTTTGCGAACAACTCCGTAATGTCATAGAAAGTTATCCTTTTCCCCGGATTTTGCATCATGTACTTACTGGTCAGAAAATTTGTTGTAGCTGTTCTTCAGTGTTCCGAAAAAGACACGGTCCAGGGGCTGAAGCCTGTGTGTGGTATGCGGGGGTAAGATCAAGATGTCAACGTAATTTGCCTTAGCTTTTCTATAAGCTCCCTGGACCTATGACTGATGTGCCCATCAAGAATCAGAAGTTGCCTGTTTCTTTAGGAAGGGTTCGTCATTTTGATGAAGTGCTCAAACCACTTCAAGAAAAGTTCCTGGGTAATCCACCCATTATCACTGTTTGTAACTAGACTGTCAGGTGGGGCACCTTTCGCAAGTGCCTCGCACATGCGTTTGCGAGAGAAGATTATCATGGGGGGAACAAATCTGTCTGCGGCATTCATGCAACATAAACAGTCACGTTCTGACCTCTCTCGGCGCTTGTTATCTTTCCTACTTGTTCTGACCTTTTTTGGCAAGAATTTTAGGAGGCTTGTGAACAACAGAATGCCACTTTCGTCCGCATTCCAAACTGGGAAGCAGTGTACTTATGGTAGTAACAACTTCTCATGCAAAAGCTGATAGAAAGGATTAACCTGGGTGTTTGCTAAATCAGCAGCCCGACCTAGACTGGTCGACTCAGGTGACGAACGCTTACTTCCGAATTTCGTCTCAAGAACCCTATCAGCCAGTCTATGCCCGCACGCTTAGTCTTCTTATTGAATGTATTATCAATACCTAACGACTCAGCAACACCAAATGCCAGCGTTTGGATATTATCTTTAGTCAATCCGTAGAAACGCTCTTGCATCTTAAAAATATGAGACTTGAGATCATTTTCTTGTTCAGGTGTAAGGACTGGTCTAAAGCTACCAAGACAACCAGGGTTTTTCACAAGCTTTTTGTGATGCCTTCTTAAAGTAGTGAATAGGGATGTTATAGAAAGAAGAAGCTTTCCTCAATGACATTGTTTCTACTATCAACTATCAATGCATGCAGAACGTATCAAGTCCGGATCAATGCCTTGACTAGTTGTTTTTTGGTAATTTCGCACCATCTGTACAATAAATAAGATATGCTTTTATATAGTCTAGTCGTCTATTGCTAAGGCTGTGCACGCTAATATAGGCTTCTAAGTCTACAGGCCCTATTTGTGGGAAACTAAAATAGCTTTCATTAGATATTTATACTTGGATGTAAATAGACTAAGGCTAAGTGTGTTATTCAACTCACCGGATCACCGCTTCCTGCAGCGCGCTCGAGGCAACTGAGTGACTGGCGAATTCACTCACACACACTGCAGGCGCGTGATGCGTTACCATGACATCAGAATGACGAGATGCTCCCATGAGAACGTTCTACTGTGAATGTAAGTACACATGCACTTCACGTGAACGCTATGGGGCATAGCGGATCGCCCGAACCACTTTGCCCCAATAGCTATAGGTGCGAAAATTGCCTCTTGCATTTAGTAAAAGCAAATTATGTTGACAATTATCGATGCCATATGAAACACCATCCCCATAGCTTTCATTTGATACAAAATTTGTCTATCTGTTGCCACTTTAAGGCTGAGAAAAATGCGTTGTAATCTCACCATTTCTTATAACGAGCTCGAAAAAACTGAGTAAAAGTATAGTTCACACAGAACTGAAGGTGAGCGCTGTTCAACGACTATACCAGAATGAGGGGATACTTCCATGTAAACGTCCTAGTGAGTTAGATATTTGATAACTTCAGTAGTTCAAGAAATATTCAGGTGATCCTCTTTGCCCCGGTGAGCCGCTATGCCCCGTGTTCCCCTACCCCTTCTTGTGGGTCCTCTGGTCCCTTTCTCCATTATTGTTGTATCTCCACATTGTTGTATTACCCCTGCTTGCCAATTCGAATGTACATACTCTGCTTGTTGTCTATGGAGAATAAACATATTTTATATTCTATTCTATACATGTTTATTTACAAGTGGCCTATTTATTAATCAGTAAAGATTTTGTGGATAAAATTGCGAAATATTTGCCGTATACGGTATTCTTAAGGCAGGCAGCATACGGCTCGTTATTTCGATCCGATATCATTGTTTTTCCTGGTTTGACAGGAAGTATGACTTGTTTTTTGACAAATTGCTTTTTTCTTGATGTAACGGCTCGATCGATATCGGCTTGTCGGTGTCATCATATGATACTTATTCGGTTGAATGAGCCATTACTAAACTTCATTGTCTTATATATGGTCACAGAATTCCTCCAAGTTAATTTGAATGCTTGGATAATTTCATGAAACTCACATTTTCTACCATGATTTATAGGTTTATTAATCTTATGGCTTGCAAAGTTGCAACTGCTAGGTCGTCATCCTTCGTAATCGCAATACGAGAATTTTCATATCCATGTTCAGAAGCTATAGGCCACTATCTCATAGTGAAGATATCTCAAACATAAGGCCACACACAAGCTTGCAGAATTTGACCTACTGGCAATCGCATAATGGATACGAGAACCGTAGTCCGTGTATTAGTTTATTTATTAATGATCGCTTTTTATCAACTTATAGGCCTCATAGGTTCACGATTTCATTTTCTATTTCGCCACAGTTCAATGTTGGGTATAAGAAATTCATGAATCGCAGCAAAAATGCCTACATTAGGGATTCAATCAGTAAAACTAGGAAAATTGGGATAGACCAATGGCCTATGCATAAACTCGCAAATTTGAGGCATAAACGTGTACAAACAGTTCTTTTGGCAACCTGTTGAATTTCACTTCATTATGATGACCTATAGTTCTGCTGATGTCATTAATTTCTTTTTCAAGATTAAAAATTGAATTGATATGCAAGCAGATGCGCTTACAAACGTCAACATGCAAGTCATCTAAGTTCCATTTCACCCGGTGATAAATGATGTCAGGGTCCCTGACGGGGCCCTTTAGGGCACTCGGGCAAAACTAGGGCAACAATAAATTTTCAAAATAGGCTCTTTGTCTTTGTAAATGACTAGATTTTTGATAATTTCCCTGAGAAAATCAATAACGAGCAAGTTTTCTCAAAATTCCATATCAGGGCAAGATTAGGGTAACCTTAGGGCAATATAATTTCAGGGCATGTTCAGGGTATGCCCTGATTACACTAGATGATGCTGCAGCTCCACACACATCATTCACATGCTTCCTCAGTTATGTGCCACTTCCTACTTTCTGTAATTTGACAGACTCGGCAATGTAATTTTACCATACAACTTTTGGGTCACGTAAAATTACATGCTATTCTATGTAAAACAACATTATGAAAAGATGTCTGCAAGATAGGACATATGATTCATTAATAGATAGAAAATTTGGAAATTAATTGTGGTCATATGATCTATACACCTGCAAAAGGAATATTTAGTTCAATCTACTCCGTCTCTTAATTATTCGTTTTTGATAGGACGGCACAATGCACGAAGCACAGACATATTCCTTCTTCTCTTCTCTTCTCTCTCACTCGCTCACTCACTCACTCACTCACTCACTCACTCACTCACTCACTCACTCACTCTCTCTCTCTCTCTCTCTCTCTTTTTCTCTCTCTCTCTCTCTCTCTCTCTCTCTCTCTCTCTCTCTCTCTCTCTCTCTCTCTCTCTCTCTCTCTCTCTCTCTCTCTCTCTCTCTCTCTGTCTCTCTCTCTTTGCTCTCTCTCTCTCGTAATTCATTTATTCATTTCCTTGTATCCTTTTTATCCATTCAGAAACTTATCTTAAATGATATCCTAGCTGGAACATATGGGAAGTCATAACATCATGGGAAGTCGTTCAGATGCCTGTTGGTCCTACAATTACGTAAGACTCGTCTGCGCACACCGATTCTCTATATGAAATAGTTTCCCTGTCGCTCGCCTGCTGAACCGACCTTCATTCCATGAGTCACATGACAGAGAGGATGCGAGCTGGTAATGTTTATCAAGCAGGCGTCATTTGTTTGATACAGTCGACTCCCATCTCCCACTGCATCGTGATATGTGGCTGTACGCATATCAGTCAGCAAACTCGCCGGCATTACTATCTGCAGTCTCAAACTTGCGAATTTATAAGACTTTTAACGGCGATTCAAGTCAGTGATTTTTGTTTTCGACATTCAGAGGAATTCTGTCGTAATTCGATTATGCCTACAGTTTGGAAATAATCTCTGGTATATCTTCATCTACAGGATACGTCTTGATTCCCATTTAATTGCAGACTCAGTGAAGTACGTACTGCACTGTTTCTATATTTTCGCTGAAAACCATCAAATTCATGTGATATTGATTATTGCTCTAAAGTCAAAGAGAATGCAACATTTGATCAAAGATTTGGACCCGCTACAGGTGAGATGTTTATTTTGATAATTGCAACAGCATTGCATGAGCTCATTATTGCTAAATAAAGTTTCATTAGGGTGAAGATGCCTTGGCTTGACTTGTAGGTATTATGTGGGAAGAACCAAGTAAACTGATGTTATGTTCGAGGTTAGAATATTTTTCTTTTTGTAATATGTATTTCGAAATCATCGTCAGACAAGTGAATCGTAGTTAAGGTAAACAGTAAATTCAAGCATGCAAACTAATAAGTAACACAGAAAAGAGCTTGAACCAAACACTTTGGCATGGTTATTCACTGACTTCCTTTTCATTTAAATTTGTTAAGTTTGATAACTGTCCTGTCAGACTGGAGTATATGGTTAACTACCGGTGAATTGTGATCCGGTGAAGGTTTTTGTAAGAATTTTCAAAATGCTTGTAGTACAGCATCAAAAATTAATATTAATGAAAGAGGTTTTTGTCACACAATTCTTAATCAAATTAGATGAATGTACAAAGTGGGTTGCCTGCATACAAGTTGTAAGCAATTTTTTTATCCATAACATTACGTAGTTTATTCATTTTATTTGTCTGTGTTACTTTGAGTGATCTATGTTACATGTGTTCCACTATCTGCACGAAAGAAGATAACAAATTTAAAATATAATGCGTATAGCTATAAGAATTTTAGAATATAACTCAATAACTGCAATAAACATGCTTGCATCCGTAAATGTCATTAAGTGAGCAATGTAATGTTCGTCCATTCTTTAAAGAGCAACGATTCTTTTACAAACTTGTTTTCAAATTGTGTTTGTCAAAGCCACCTGATGCGTCATTATAATGTTCTTAGGAAATTGCAAAAAATCTGTCATTTTCGTACATATCATGCTGATAATGAAACGTTAATATGTAACATTTCTATAAATTTTATAGGATCTATAAATATCTGATCGATTTTCTTAAAAATTGTGCATATTCAATTAATTACCATTAAGAATTTGATAAATGAATAATGTAATTAATGTTTATCAATAAAGTAAATAGATACCCACACTTTATTTGTCTGTGTTAATTTCATTCCTTTCCATTGGCCCTCATTTCTTTTTTAATTGATATCCTATTTTTTCAAAGAAATATATCCATATCTAAAAAGTTTTAATTAAATAAACATTAAATCAATCATCGTAGCTTGTGTTATCATGCTGGAGGAATAGATAGTAGATTTTCTTTATTTGCATCATTGTCATTTCTTTGCCCGTCTCTCTCTCTCACTCACTCTCCACTATTTCTCATGATTGTGAGCAATGAAATATCTGTCGAAATCTCTGGGTTGAATTGCAGATAATATTGAATTGTAAATAAGCATAGTTTTATTGTGCCTTGCTGATTTATTTTTCATTGCTTCGGAAAGTCGATTTGCGCTTTTTTCATAAAATCCTGTTGTTTGTGCATCACTGTACGGTAGATATGACTTTAATATATATTTTAACTACAGTGAATTTAACAGGCATTTTTTCCTTTCAGAGTCATCTGCAGATTCTATTTGAGACAACTGCAAGGAGGTCGAACTGACCGTGTCTAAGTTCTTCAACAACGCCCACAATCGGTATGGTGGAAGGAGAAGAGGCAACAGGAATCTAGTGATATGAGCACTCCACCTGTCAAGACTACGTGTATTGGATTCCGACAGTGAATGACTTATACGTGATTTCTTACGTGATGACTTATATAACGTGATTTCTTCAAAAATATAAAGAAATTCTGAATGCAAACTGTTTTCACAACTCTAATCACGTGCGGTTGTCGGGTAGGATTTTTTAGATCTGAATTAAAAAAGGGTATAAGCTACTGATATACTACTTTTAATGAACAATGAGTAGCACAAATAACCCTTACTTTTTTAAGATGGACGCGGTTAAATACCGCTACGGGCCCTGATCAAAGCTTGCGGAACTCCACCGTTGGGGCCCCTGAATGCAAACCTGTTAAGGGCCCCTGATGTGATTTATCACCGGG